>CAJNOI010001433.1:0-15128 GCA_905250115.1 Adineta steineri | reverse complement strand
TGCTGTAGATGTATAAGCAAAGTGTACAGAATTTGAGGGCATGATTTGTTCATAGAAAGATTTTCCTGATGCAAGGGTTGTGACATACTTATCTTTCGAGAAGTGTTTTTCAACGCTTTTAAATAGTGTTGCCCAATCATTTGTTGTCTGATCATTAAATACCACTAAGAAATTCAGTGAAGGCGTTGTCGAGTATTTCTTTCGTAAGTTAGATAGAATTTCATCGATTGCCACTACAGAATTTGCACCTTGTGAACATCCATAGTCGACGATTGTAAGTGAAGTAAGGAGATCATCCCTAGTACTAGCTTGACACTCTAGAACGGCTCTCTGGATGTATGGAAATGATTTTATTACGGAATTAAGTTGTGGGGCACTATTTTGATTGTAGTGCTCGTTTTGCTTCATGACATTTATATGTTCAGTGGTGTCTAATATTCTTGAGTACGACATGTCTAAGAAAAATGGTAGAGAAAAGAAGAGTCCACATTTATTATTATTCATAAGGTACAGAACGAAAAAAATGTATTTATTTGCCTCTGTCTTTTTCTTTTTCTGTTCTATGTTAAAAGAAGTAGCTACTCCGTCAGTGCAGCACGTATCTACCGAGAAAAACAGGAAGAAAGAAAAAAAAAGGACGTGGTCCAGTTTTTCTTTTCCGTTCTCACTCTTTATAGTCGCTTGTAAAAGAAAGATTATATCGCAAAAAATATCACTGCCGAGAAAATGAAAATGGTTTGTTTGTCTAATCAATCAGATTCCAGCACACGATAGTGGCCGCTAAACATCGAGCAACCAATGGATATAACCATTCTTTTCAATAAAAATTGATCGAAGGTAGTAGAATATAGAGCATTCGAAACCGTAGTTGTTTTCTAGTGATAATATAGTAAACTCAACTATAGCCATGGTAGCTTAACTCACTCTCACTCACTCATGATGATTAATAGTTTGTAGACATATGAATCGTGTTTTACTTGGTATTCCAACTCGTGAAATGCCCTTTAGCATGCTTTCCTTCACACATCTTGTCAATGATTTAACATCATCATCTTCAAACTATATATCTTTCCATTCTCTGCTGCTCACGTGTATCAGTCTTGGCATAAGCAAATATATTACTATTACTCTATATTCATCACTATCGTTTGCTATTGCACCATTTCTTGACCTTATTCTTGCCTGCATTACTTATTACTCTTTGGTTTCAATTAGAAGTAACAGAACACAGTTCATGTTTTCTAAGGTAACTATTCATCTTCAGTGGTTCTTTCATACATTCGTAAATGATTTCTCAATCATGATCGGATCATATCTATCTGGAACACAATATCTTGTTATTCTTTATCGTATTCTTGGTGCCAAGATAGCACCTGATGTCATTCTACATAATATCACTTGTTTTACTGATCCTCATCTGACAACTATTGGTAATCATGTTCGTTTACATATGGGTGCTCATATTCAGGTAAAAGAATACTTCTACATTATACAGATCAGTAAATATAGTATTTGTTTTTTTTTTAAATTATTTCTTAAGTGTCATACATTTGAACAACGTTTGTTCAAATTGGTGCCAGTGACTATTAATGATTCAAGCGTGATTATGAGTAATGCATTGATACTTTCCGGAGCACAACTGCAAGGACAGAATCGTCTACTCCCGTGGACACTTGTGATGAAGGATGATCAAGTATCAGCTAAAACGAATTGATCAGGAGTACCAGCACGACTATTTTGTCATTCTAGACTTTGTTTTTTTGTCTCAGTAAATTCATATAACAGATTTTAAAAAAAATGTTTTTTTCTTACGTTTATATAAAATGAAAAAAAAACAAGATGTTATCACAATTATTTCGTGAACTATATACAGAAAATCAAATATGAATAATGTAAGGAATAGATTTTGAAAATGAATATGATAAGAGAAAGAAAAATAAAGCGATTTATATTAGCTATTTCATTAAATTTAATTATTGAAATATAACTTTGTCATCAAGTAATAGTGTATCTTGAATATCGAATGGTATACTGTATCCTCACAAAAGATTTATTACATCAGAAAATCGTTTACGATGTATTAATCTATGTCAAGAATCATCATTATGTCAAACGATTATATATAATCAAATAAAACAAGAATGTACTTTATTTAGTGAACATGTTGAATATGGTTCTGGAAGATTATATGATGAAAATTTAATTACAATTCGTCTTGATAAAGATTCACTCAAAGATTTACATCAAACAATAAAAACTAAGAAAAATCCATCAGTAATAGTTTCTTTTCGTTATTATTATCAAAAATATGATAAGAATATATGTGAGAATCGTGAATTACAATCATCAGTTTTATTCATAGACAAACTATTTTTGACAAAGAATTAATAAATAATAAGAAGTTGAATTTTTCTTATATTCTATAGAGTTGGGTGTGCGTGCGAATGTCTCTCCTAGGATAGCATAGGAGAACCACTATGATGATTTTATTAGGTAAAGTTCTATAGACTTTATATCCTTGGATTTTTATAAGACTAGAGGTGATTATGTATAGATTCACTATATAGAGTATACATTGTTATCATATCAATCATCTGTCCGTTTTTCTATAACAAAAAAATCTATTCTTTATTCTTCATTGTAAAAACAAAGCAACATCCCTATACCTACGTATGATTTAATACTTATCATTCTCACATAAATTCTTAGATTTTTGATAATTAGTGTTTTTTACTTTATATACATACATTCTAAATTATACCATTAACTGTATTATAAATATATACAGATTGGTCATGGTTTTAAGATTTTAAATAAATATATTTATGAGTATGTTTGTCATACTTGTGACCTTTTTTATAGGGAAAGGAATCAAGAAGTGTACTTTTCGTGTAAGATTTTTTTGAAATATTAATATTATAGCACCTATAAAAGAATGTTTTGTTTATGAATATAATAATTGTCTGCAGATGGTCTAAATGATGTAAGAATGATGTCACTTTATCAACTCATTCTTTCTGTCTATTTGAATAGATATTTCGCCGGTGGAGAAAAAAAGTATCAAACAACATCATCCGAGCAGCCATGTGGGCTTCTTATCTGTTTGCAACGAATCATCCTCTTACATATTATTTAGATAAAACAGTGATAAGATCCATTTTTTTTGCAAGACAACGACAGAGTGAAACATTCTTTTTCTATAGACAAATGTTTAGTTCAGCAATTAATAGTTTATTTTCTATAAGTATTCTACTTATTTTTACATCAACAAGTGTATTTAGTGATTGTAGTTATTCACGTATGTGAACATCAATAACAATTCTTCATAAATAGAAAATAGTTATTCTTTTCTTTTATTTTTAATATAGAAAACACATGCAGACAAGGTTTGATCACATGGTGTTGTTCTCGTAAGCTAATTTCCTAATCAATTAAAATAGTTTTAGTTCTCTTCTTTTATCTATTAATAGTTGACGAAACATGTGGAACTGATCTGGGATTTTGTCATGATGATTCAACTCTTCCACCAGCTGCTATTGCTATTATTATCATGGCTTCAATCTGTTGTTTTATTACATGTTTAAGTTGTTGCATACATTCACATCAACGACAACAACGTCTGCAAACTAATTTCGCTAATGCAAATACACGAATGAACACGAATCCCTATCAACAACAAGTTATTCATGGTCCAGTACGAGTTGTTCATGTACGACCTGTTTCTTATGTTGGAGCTGTTCCATCATCTCGTTCATTTCCTAGTATATACGAAGCTCCACCTCCATCTTATGAAGTAGCAACGTCTTCACTTCCATCTATTCATGCATCGTCATCATCATATCCACCAATGATAGCAACAGTTGAACAGTCCCATTCATCAATTGTATAATTACAAGTTGTTTAATTAAAAGATACAAATTGTTCTAAAAAATATATATATTTCAGAAGAGTTGAACTAAAAAATAATTTAATTGATTTTAAATAATATTATCATACTTCGATTTTGTACCTACAAAATGAGGTAATATCTTGTTCATATTTAATTATAAACTGTGTTAACTGAGAATGTAGGATCTATAAAAATTATTCACATTTTAGATTTTAATATTATAATCAAGAGAAAAAGTTGTGAAAGATATTTATTATCACGAATACTATCGACTATGAATTTGCTTTTTATGATCTTAGAAAGATGCTTCATTTGATTTCTTTTTCTTCTTGATTCTATATATTATTATTAAAAATATGTTTACAAATATGAATAAAATAGATTAGCTTGAAAAAGATATTATTCGAAAGAAAGCATAAGTTTGTTATTTAGAATGAAATTAAAACAATTAGATCTTCAAAACAAGCCTATCCATATAACTTAAGGATACATTTTTAAACGTTTAATCTATATAATTCAAATTTATTCATTGATACTAAAGATGATCTAAGACGAAATGAGCTCCGTCTTACAATTTACTAAATGACTTTTTTTGTATTGTGTTGTTTTAATTATAAAGCAAAACGTTAACTTCGAGTTTTTTTCATAGATGTTCAATATATTTAGATTTTCAAACGTATTTAAAATTTTCAGTGTGGTGGATGTATATGGGTTTAAATGAAGAAAGGATGAACACTCACCCACACCCTATAAATCTTAAGTTTATGCGAATAAAAAACAGAAAAATATATAATTTTAGTCTGAGAATATTTATTAAAATATAGAAAGTTAAATAAATGAAGTGACAGTTTCCATCTGAAAAAAAGCCGATATATTAGCTGAAACAATTCATATGAGTACAATTAATTATTTACAAATCACTTTCTGAATAATTGAGTTTTTCAAAGTATACATTGCTTTTCTGAAAACATATCCACCACTAAGAGTATTAATATAAAATGGCATTGCAGTTGCAAAATATGTACAAATCAAAGCGATTTGATATATAAAATCTTCAATAGTCATTTGTAATGTTGATTTAGGAATGTTCAAAGTAAATGTTGCATAAAGCTTTTGAAGTGCAAGTGGTAGTGTAAATAAAGCAAGAAAAATAACTTGTACAAAAAGCATGATGAGCAAACGTTGATCTGTTTTCTTAGATTGCTTTTTAGTCGTACTTATTTGTATTGGTTGATTGATAGTAGTCATAGTCATAGGTTCAAGGCGATTTTTAGTTGAACGTGTATTTAATATTGTCATCCAACCAAATATTAAAATTAATATTAAAGGAAGAAGTATTGCAATTATTGCAAATGCTAAATCATTTATTAAACGACATTCAATATTTTTTGTATAACATTTTAATGGTGTATTAATAAGATTAGCTTCGTAACAGTAGAAAAGTTGAGAATGTATAAGAATTGATAGTATTGTTATAATAATTATACCACGAAATGAATTTGATTTTGAACTCATATTACGACGATGAGCATCTCTACATGATAAAAGCCATCGATCAATAGCAGCCAACATAATTAACCAAAAAGTAACTGCTCGTGATGTATATAAGATAAAACCACGTAATTTACAAATCCAACTAATTGTTGCTGATAAATCTACAGTAACACCTGATATAACACGAGATGTAAGACCCGATAAAATTGCAATGATGCCTGCTGTTGAAGATGCTAGAAAGATAATGACACATGAATTTGAACGAAGAGTTCGTTGAGATAATATTAAAATATTCAAAGTATTACCAACAATACCAAATATAAAGATAAATAAACCAAAATAAAAATTTAATTGAGAAAGAATATTTTTTAAATTAGTGATAAGTATGATATCTGATGATGAAGATGACATTAGAATTGCAAAAACTAGAAATAACAAATACTATCTACAAAAACAAGCATGCCATGAATTGTATGTCCTCATTATTGAAAAAACTTATAAGATACATCAGTAATATTAAGATTATGATTAAAAAAAAACTAATTTAATATGATATTATACTTACCATAACAATAATAGTCTTTTGAAGATATATCAATTCAGATCTAATAGGTGTTTTTATGCACTCGATTTCTCTCTATATCGTTCTTCATACTAGGTTTCAATGCATTTCTATATATGAGTATTCAGTCATTATAAGTATTTACATCATAGATGGATTACCAATCTGTAATAATACTTGCTTAAATGCATGTATCGATGCACATCTATTAAGATTAAATGTGAAGAGAAGATTCTTCTAATAAAAAACTTTCTATCTATCCACATTTCGTTGTCATTAAAAAGAGATTTTGATTAAGATACCATATCCATCAACTAAAGAATATTATTATAAATAACAAGTACTCCCTTCTATCTGTTGATATGAAAGATGGTTTACTATCTTATTTAATCTTGAATTAGATAATTATTATTATTTCCATTGGATAACTTCTTCTCCCTGTATTTTTTATAATCTTCTAAGCAAAAGAAAATATATTTCTTCAAAATATTTCCAGTTGAAAGAATTTTTATAAATATATCAAAAGAGTTGTGTGTCTGGTACAGAGTTCATCCATCAACGAACACAAATGATATATATTTATATACTACATAGTTAGAGAAAATACTGTTCCGGATAAAAATAAAGTAATTTTTGTTTGTAGATTTTTTCTTTTGAGAGGAAACAATATCTACATCTACGTTCAATCTCACTTAATTTGAATCAAAGATAAAGACCATAATCAGTAGAAAATATTTACTTTTATATAAATACTCTTTAATACTAATTATTTACTCTTGTTGATATAAAGTTGATTGGCTATTGTATAACAAATGAACTATTCATTATTCAATACTGAAAAAAAACCTTTGAGTACAGATTGGGTATTAATTTAATGAAACTAAGCATGTTTCAACCCAAAAATTCCAGTGATTTCGAACAAATCTATTTAAAATTGTGAATAAATAATCTTCTTCATTTTTATTGTTATCATTCAGCAAAAGTTACTTATAAATATATATGGAAATCATAAATCGATGTTCAGGTAATCTGAAGCGTACCAACTGATGATTGTCACAGGAGGCAAAGAGATTAATATTATTAAATGTTATAGAGTAGGATGTGTGAAGTAGTCTTATAAAACAATGGCTTACGATAGTGTATCGATAATACTGTATTCTTCTAATACCGTTCGAAATGAAGTAAAGCAAAGTCTATTCTATTCGAGATTGAACATGTCGAAGCTTTTGAAGTCTGATAAAAAGACTTCGGTTAGGAGAATTTATTGATTGTCAAAAGTTTAGATATGGTACACTCTAATAGAGTTTCTTTTACTACACATCTTTTAATATCACATATAAATTATTTTTTTCTATTTTTAATACTGATCATCATTTCAAAAATTGAGTTTCAAGTTAAAAGCACCCACAACCATCCTCAGGATCATAACGTGTTCTGATCTAAATATTATACAAATAAATATATATTTTTTATTTTATTTTTGTTATTTGAAGAATGATCACATGGTAGAAACAAAGCAAGTTCTTAAATTGATATTCATAATATACTAATTCAAACAAAAAGAAAATCAACAAAATAATAATAAATAATCAATACTCATAATTAAAATGATGGTATTTTATGAATGAAAACCAAGATTTTAACGACCGTAGTCGATGAATATTAGCAAAAATCAACAGGTAAACATTACAAACGAGTGAGCACTGTTATTTAGATAGAAACAGAAAAGTCTTTCAGAAATAAATATTTTATCAATAAAATTACCTCATGATATCTGTTTGATGAGATTAAAAACTAAAATACGTCGTTCGTTCTATTAAAACGCTGGTTCTTGTTTATCATCTAATAAATCAATAAAAATATAACAAAAAACAAACATGAAATGATTATCCTTGAAAAGAAAAGTCCATTGAAACTCACTTTCATTTTCATATACAGTCAGCTTTAAAAACAAATATCTCCTTGAATACTAGAAACAATTCAACATTTATAAAAAGAATAAAATAAAAGAATTAAATTTATCTACTTTTGAGTTTAGTACATTCATTGAAATATCAATGAAAGGTTGTTTTTTATATAAAATAGTTACTTATGGAAATAAAATTGATGTATTATATAGAATTAGAGATGCTGATCTATAATTTAAGATTTTCATATAACATTCAAATGAAATGGAAGAAATTTTATTTGAAAAGAAAAAAAAGTAATAAAATGAAAGAATAAGTGTTCTTTTCAACGGTACGACCGACAAATGAGTTTCTTTTACTGGTCGTTTCAATGGCAAACATATTATGTAATATATCTTATATACAAAAAAAAGAAAGAAAGACAAATCGTAACCAATTGTGTGGAATTTTTTATATTAGAATTTTGATAGATGTATTTTAGAATATCTAATGTTTAAAAAAATATAAATTTTATATTCTTTGTTATTTAGAAAATAACTCAAAAATTATTGTAATAAAAACTGTATATCTTAAGAATAATGTATAACTATGTGTTCGTGTTCATATTTCTCAAGATAGTTGCCGGTATATATTTCATTTTTTTATATGTTCAGTCGTGAAGGACAGGTACAAAAATGACGATAGTAAAACGATTTGTTTCTTTTCTTTCTTGCACTATATCATACTACACGTGGGGATTGATCTTTTCTTTCGTTCTCTATGACAGTGCAGTCTAATAATGTAAGTATATAACTTATTATAGATATGCACTTTGTACTATTTCATCATCAATATGAGTGACGAACATTTCTATGAAATGAAATCTGGTCATGGTCTTTCACATGATCCATTTAAAGCTATTGTAGCTCCTCGACCTATTGGATGGATATCTACTCGATCTGCCGATGGTCACGTTAATCTTGCTCCATACTCATTTTTTAATGCATTGGGAGAAAATCCACATATTGTAGGTTTTTCATCGACTGGTTATAAAGACAGTGTTACTAATGTTGAACAAACAAAAGAATTTGTATTTAATTTAGCAACACGTGAATTAGCAGAAAAAATGAATATAACATCATATGCAGCACCTTACGGAATAAATGAAATGCAACTTGCTGGATTAGAAGCAGTACCGAGTCGATTAGTCAATGTACCACGTGTAAGAGATTCGTAAGTTTTATTTACTAAGCTTTTGTACTAAGATTGTATAATATTATTTTTTTAGACCAGCTAATTTTGAATGTCGTCTTATTTCCATTACTCATTTACATGATATCGATGGAAAACCTACTAAGAATTATTTAGTATTAGGTCAAGTCGTTGGTGTACATATTCGACGAAAATTTATTACATCTGAAGGTCTATTTGATACAGCTGCTGCAAATCCTATTGCTCGATGTGGTTATCTTGGTGACTATGCAGAAGTTACACATCTATTTCAAATGCGTCGGCCTGCAGATGATAATGTCGAATTACGGGAAGCCGTACAACAACTCACCAAAGAGGATACAAACAAAACTTAACTAATATATAACTTATATTCTATTTATTAAATATATCTCATAAAGGATAAAAAGAACTCATCTACAAATCTGCACATTAAAATGTGTTTAAAAATTATTTTGTTAAAGAACATAAATAAGAGAAATCATAGCAGAACAAGTGTACATATACTCTCTCTCTCTCTCAACAAAAACGATACTGACGGGCTGTCTAGCGACTAAGTGTTATTTAATATGAAGCATTATTTGATGTTTTTTTGTAAGAATAACAAACTCATTTCTGAAGAGATTATAAGATAGAATACTTAAAATATTTTTACATTTTTCTTTTTAAATGTAATTCATATGTTTTAGATTTATAAAACTATCTATTATGTAATAATGTAAAAAAAAAAGAAAAGAAACAATATATTGAAGGCACATAGATACTATTCTATCTGTAAAATACAATAATAAAATAAAAAATTAAATTTAGTCATTTATATTTGATCGTCTTCGATGAGAACGTTCTCGACATAATTGTCTATTAGTTGGATCTTTAAGAATAATTTGAAGTAATCTTGTTTTTCTTAATGTTTCTAAAGGTGTTTCAATTTTTTCTGATTCAATTTGATCTCGAAATGACGATGATTTTCTTGATGAAATTTTTATTTGTCTTTGTAAACGTTCTAATTCATCCAGAATCATTTCCATTCGTCGATTAATAATTTCTAATTCTCTTGAATTTGCTCGAGATGTATTTAAACTTGTATGTTCACGTGCAAGTATTTCAAATTCTTGTCGAAGAGATTTTATTCTAGAATAACATTGTCTATCAGAATTAATCGAACTTTGAGGACGACGAACAGCTGAATGTGACCGTCTTATTGATGTTGACTTTGAACGAACTGGTGATGCTGATGACGAACGTGTTCTTGATGATTTATTATAATGATCATTATGGGGTGAAAAATCATTTTTAACATTAGAATGAAGTAGTTCAGAATATTCTTTCGATGAAAAACATAAGTGATGATTATGATTTTTTAATAAAGCAATTACCTAAATTAAAATATAGAAATAGAATGTTTAGAATTTTGTTTTTAATTTACATTTTGTAGATTTGATTTAACATTATGACTTGGTGTTGTTGATGCACCAAGAATAAATGGTACAGTATTAATATCAACATGAAAATGTCGCCCTTCACTATTTCCTATATCAAAATTATCGTTTTCTTGATATGATCGTTTCTTTTTACGTCCTGTTCGAATCTTTCGAGGTCGATCTTCATTTGTTATTTGAAGTGTTTTATTATTGTATTGATCTTGAGAAGAATAATGATCTTGATTTCCTTTTTTCATTTGTTTGTCAGATGTATTTTGTACATGTTTATGATGAATTCGTGGTTGATGAATATCATTTGTAATTTGATGTAAATTTAATTCAGCTTTCTAAAATATTAATGAAAGATGAAATTTCAGATGAATACTCTGGTATCTTATATAACATTTGTCTATAAAAGAATTTTTAATTTATTAAAAAGTGGGTAATAAAATTCTACTGATGACTCAATAATTTATTGTTTTTCTCTCTTTTAGATAACTAAGGATTCTGTAATTATTTTTTACAAACCTCTCGTTCATTTTCTAATGTTTTTATTCTCAATGATAAAGCTTGTAATGTTGTTAGTAATTGATCTCGATTAGATTCTGGTAAAACAACTGTTTTCGATAATGAATTTGATGATCTTAATGGTTGATAAATTGAATTAATAAATGGTTTTTGTGGTGGATATTCATAAAATGATATTTGAGAATTATAATCAATTGTATTTGTAGCTGTTGTATTTGCTGATTCCCACATATTTTTTTAATATTGCCAGTAAAGAAACACAAGAAAAAAAAGACGAGCACGATTTTTACTGCGTTACTTTTTTACCACGTAGACGATTCTTAGTATAGTGACATACAACACCGCAACCACCTTTCTTTATTTCTTTCCTTCAACTCACTTTTTTTCCTGTGTGCGACAAGAGAGAAATGAGAGTTACCGAGACAACAATCAGCCGCCGTCATTCTTTGTTCTACTCTCCCGTTAGCCATCACATCATTACAATTAATTGTATAGCAGTAAGAAAAAGCCAAAATGTTGAACAACTGCTATTTGAAGTCGACGCTGTTATATTCATTCTTTCTTTTTCTCAAGTATTTGCTGATAATAAACTACTATAGATGACTATGTACATACAAAGACATCCACTAAAATCTTAAATGACTACAAAGAAATACAATACAAAAAAAGAAATAAAATCATTTTTTATTAAATTTTAATGGTTAAATAGAGATATATGCAATAAGGAATAATTAATCAAATATTTTTTCAATAAAATTACAACAGGAAATAAAAGACGGAAATCTTATATTCAATTCTTGACAGTTACTTATTTCAAATAAAAACAAAAATATAATAAAGAATTTTCTTCTTGATAATATTTTATTTCATATTCTAATTCAATTAATAATATGAAACCTTTTTTTTGTCAGTCATCAACTATGCTATAGCGACATCTTAATTATTTCAAGATATAAATAAATTAGAAAAAATATTTTGAAAATGAATTTTAATTTAAAAATACAAATGATTTATGTTAAAAAAAGAATTAATAATCTTGAAAAAATATTCGTTGTTAATGACCTCTTTGATTTGATTCATCAATATGGTATGAATAAGTAATTTTATTCAATATTAATAATAAATATGTCTTCTCAATTGAAAGAGATCTGTAATACAATTTATCGTGAACAAATTCAAAGTATTAAAGATTTAACATCAGGACATTTAAATGAAAATCATCTTTATCATCCACCGAATACAATCGATGGAAAAAGAAAACCAACTTGGTCATCTTCACAAAAACCGCATCCAACATTACGACCATCACATCGTCTGAAAACATATTCATCAAATATTGAACATATGAAAGATAGTTTAGTTGATTTTACTTATTTAAGTTTACCAGAACTTCCAAAAAAACAATCACAAAAATCACCAAGAGTAATATCATTTTTTCCTATTAAACTATGTAGAAAGAAAATATAAAATTATTGAATTATATTAGTTAGATGAACAACAATCATTATCACCTTCATCATCCATAACTTGTGAACAATTACCACCGATTACTAATGAGCGTTTTCAAGTACCAACATTTTCAATCGATATATCCGAAGAACAACGAGTACGAAAATTGAAAACATTTAACGATACAGTTATACAAACGAAAGATGTTAATTTACATGGTTTGGGATATAGTGAAGATTTTGTTGCTTCAGTTGAACAAACACTTTTAATGGTAAATTATTTTTACTATAAAAAAAAATATTTCGTATGGATTTTCTTTTCATCTTAGAAATTATCAGCTATTGATAGTCAACATAAAGGTCAAACAATTAGTTTAACTCGTCTTCAAGCATATGGTGAAGCTTTAAATCAATTAACTGAAGGTTCAGTTGCTTTTGGTCCTGCTCTTGAACGTATTAAAGTAAATAAAATGAATATTTCTTATTTTTTTGATTGATTGATTAATTGACTTAGGATGAATATGATTTCTATCTTGATCATTTATTAATCAGTCAACCTGAATATGGTACTCATATTGCTGAACAATTAAAACGATTACGTCAAGCTCAACCGAAATTTTCAACAACTAATCCAAAATTATTTGATGTTGATAAAGTTGAAGAACAAGCAAGACGAGCAATAGAACGAAATCGACAGTTAAATGAAGAACTTAAACGAGTAAAACGTGAACAAATTAGAATACAAGACGAAGCGCCAGGTTATTCACTTAGAAAATAATATTTTAAGAAAAACGAACGATTGTTTTTTTTTGTTCTAGCTCGAATATTTGCATTGTCAAATACATCGAAAGAAATCAAAGTGAAGACACAAGTGGAATTAGTTGATGATTTAAGACAAAATATATTTGATTTACTCGATCAATTAACAAGAAAAAAACAGGAATTAAATGAAAAATTTGTTCATAAATCCGTTTGTACACAATTACAAGAAATTATTCGAGATACACAAGTAGATTTTTTTAAAAATATTTATTCATTTGCTGTTTTTTTCTCTTTTAGATGATTGTAATAAAAACAAATAAAGAAAATGAAAAATTATTAATTGAACTTGATAAATTAGAAGAAAAAATTAAACAAGAAATTATTTCTAATGATCAAAGTGAATTTACTGAAGAACATGTTCAGTAAGATTTCTAATAAAAATTTTATTCCCTATTATTTTATTTTCATTTAAATAGACAAATTGTTCAATTACTCAAGAAATTCGATATATTACATATGAAAAATTCGATTTCCGGTGATGATGATACTCAAATTGATAATTCAAACTTTTTACATACTTATGATGATTATTTTTCATAAAGAATATTGCACAGATCATTTTATTTTGAATAAATATATATTAAAGAATTATGTTTCTCACTTGGTTACAATCGTACTGTTCTACTGGGATAGAACGAGTTACTCGCTAATTCTTTATTCTCTCTAGTTGTTCTAATACAAAACACATCTACACGCAAAGAGATAGGAAAGAGAAGAATGAAAAAGGTTGTTGAAGATATAATGTTGTCGTTTTTATCAGTATATAATTAATAAAATTGACTTAATAGAACTTAACGCAACATAATAAAGTGAAATTATCCATGAAATACAATTAGGCAGTAATTAATGTTTTAAAAGTTTTTTATTGTCGATATTTATGCTTTGAAAAAAATAGAGAATTTAAATATAACCATATTCCTCATTTGAAGTAATGTAGAGTAATTTGACTTATCCATCTTATCATATTCTATTTCTCTCTATATCTGCAGACACTAGTTAAATTAAAAAAACTGTATCATTTACAAAAATAATACATAATATTAAATAGATTTATGCACATGAATGTCGAAAAAAACTAGATAGAATTTTGTCAACCATAAAATGATAATTAACGTTTTGTGAAACATTCTGTATGAATGAATATGTTTGTATATTAACAACTAATCATTTTGATCTGTTTATTTGTTCTTCTTTCATTGCATTATTCACACTTGATATTAACAAATTACATTATAAAATAGTAAAGGTTCATCTTTGTTGAATTGTTAAAGATAACATCTGCTTTCCAAAGTGTATATCTATCAATGTCAAAGTTATCTTATATTTATCATCTATAGCCAATAATATAGATAGAAAAATTTTAACTGTTAACAAAGAAAACACACATTGACACTATACATATATATATCTTCTCATTTTGAATGGAAAATAGAGATAAAGCAATTCTATATTTGAGAGACATTAACTTCTAATAGCGTCAATTATATTAATAAAATAATCTAAAAGTAATATATTTTTATTAAATATATACATGTCATATTCGAAGATAGGAAAATAATTGTTAAGAGTTACCAATAATACTCATATAAACAATTTTATTCTTCATCAGTTAAAATTATTGAAAAGTAAAAAAAAAGATAGTTTATAATATTAATTTCATCCGCCAAAGCACATGTTTTATCTTTTCTCCCTCTCTCTCTTTCATATGCATATACAACATTCATTCATGTATATTATTAGTACAAGTGAGAGATAGAACGAGTTAAATACGAGATTATGTATATCTTTTGTTCTTGACAATGTGCATATTCGGCATGGATATTTTCGT
Source organism: Adineta steineri (assembly GCA_905250115.1). Classification (NCBI taxonomy): domain Eukaryota; kingdom Metazoa; phylum Rotifera; class Eurotatoria; order Adinetida; family Adinetidae; genus Adineta; species Adineta steineri. The sequence goes on along the minus strand of CAJNOI010001433.1, from coordinate 20 downwards.
CGTTCTATTTCTTTTTTTTT
>CAJNOI010001432.1:0-15137 GCA_905250115.1 Adineta steineri | reverse complement strand
TTTTCTTTCTAAAAGTAAATGTTTGTGTGTATCTAGTTAATCACTGATGTTAATATAGCTGTCTTTTTTTTCTTTTGTCGTTTGATTGCTAGATGGAGCATTCATAGTAGCAACGTCTTCTCAATATCATATTGCTACCATATATTTATGTTTATATAAAGAGTGTTAGTACGTATATCCATGAAAAAATTCATCATTGTATATACACACACACACATATATCCTCAACTGTTCTCCACATGTAATCCATACAAAATTATCCTATCGTCATATTGCACAAAATTCGCGAGTGTCTTTTTTTGTCTTTTAAGGAATAATTAGAAGATATATAGAGAACAGAAACAGAAGAGAAAAATAGTATATACAGTTGCGCTTGTTCTTTAACTCGGAGAAGTGACGATTCTCTGCTTTTTTTTCTTCTTTTTTTCCTCGTCTCGACCTCAACTATTGTTCTGTTTTTCTCTCTTTCTATCTTTTTCGTTGGTTGAGTTTCGTTCGTGTTGTTTAATGAAGGAAGGACAGAGAAAATGAGTCTTGTTCTCTTCTTTTCTTTCGTTTCGTTTCATTCTTAATATTATTCGAATAGACGAAGAGTAAAATTTACTTTAGACAGAATAACATGTTGGTCACCTCTTCTCAATCATCTACTCAACGACCATTGGGTTTGTCAGTTGAAGAACTCTATGCATTAGATCGTCAATATCGTCGAATTGAACAACAACAACAACATTTATCACAATTACAAAATCAACCACATTTAACACCATCTAATCTTAATCGTTTAGCTAGTCGTTCACTTGATTTTATTTCATCAAAACAAACACCACTTACTGGACTTCCATCGCTTGAAATACATGGTCATGCATATAGTTATCGACCACAACATCCATCATCATCTGCTATAAACTATCCACGATCACATTCTATTGATCAACTCAGATATAATCAACCTACACTTACAACGCCTACATCAGCACTTCTAAAGTCTCCACATCATCAACGATCAACCAGTACTAGTACAACAAATGATAGTTTACATCAACGTTATCATACCAGACATCGAACCTATTTACAGGTAAGTCATGTGAATAAATAGAAAATGGTCGAATCATATATTTATATTATATAAATAAAAATGTGCGAGAAAAAAAATGACTATTCTTTCCCTCTTTTTTTTTTTTCTCAAGCGTTGATTACCACTCAACGGAAGTTGACGTTTCAAAGCGCACATACATATATGCAAGGATAGAAAAGGAAAAAAAAAAGAAAAAAATTTTTGCACGTTGTTCTTTCTTTTTTGACAGCATCCTAGCATGGCTACCGGTAATACGCCATCTTTGGGAAATAACGCTCTACATAATATTCCTCCATCACCAGCTGATCAATATGATATGCGAAATTCTTGTAAATTACGTCGACAACATCCAATTAAACGTGAATCGTCACGTCGAATTGTTGTTCGACCAGTTGTACAACGACGACGTGAGCCATCAATCAGTTCATCATGTGAATCTTTAGATGAACAACGTTCACCAATGCGTCCTCTTCCAACTGAACAGGTTTTTTTCCTTATGCATACACAACAAAATTTTTATTTATTTTTTCAGTTTAATTATACCAATCAATCCGTACCATTTACACCATCTTCATCATTAACAACGAATGTTATTAATGAATTACAAAAAGAAACAACGAATTTAATCCGTACATCATCAAATAATGAGTCATTATCAGATGATAACGATGTAAATTTATATGAAATGCGTATACCTATTGGTAAAACATATGATACATCAGATATAAGTGTACAATTAGAAGGACCAAAAATTTTAATACATTGTCATACAATTGAACCAACAGATAAACGTGGAAATTATCGTAAACATGAATTTAAAACTGAATTATTAGTACCTGATGTTGTTGATGATGAAACAATTGTTGCTTATTTAACTGAAGATGGACAATTAATTGTTGAAGGAAAATATCATGCATGGGCATGGAAAGAAATTAAAAGAAAAAGAAAATTGGATCAACAACAACAAGATACAAATTTAATAATAACATCTCCTATTCTTCTTCCACCACCAGCACCACTTTCAAAATCTTCAACAGATTCAAATTTAATATCAACAAGAACTGATGGAAGTATGTTAACAAATAAAAATATATTCTAAGATTTTTTCGATTGATTAGCTATCCTCATTACTATAATTTTTATGTCTGCTTTTGTCAGTTAATTAAAAAAACGATTACTTTATCAATGATAATATGAGCGTCCTAGAAGCATATATTGCCCTTAAATTGATGTTTTTTTTACATATATAACTAATTAATTTTCTAATACATTGTATGTCGAAATCATGGGCATGATGGACAAACAAACAGGTAGTTAATAAGACTAACTAAACAACTATCTCTACTTTTTGTGTGTGTGTATATGTGTGTTTATTAACTCTTTGAGAATGTTTTCTTTTTTCAGTGCTTCTAAATCAACTCAAAGCAGTTGTGAATTGGTTGAGTAGGGCCATATCACCCTGAAAGGAAAAGAAAAAAAAGATATTTTCTTATCTAACACGGTTCGTGTGTGTTCATGCATCTTGTTTGAATATTCCCGCATGATATCTATTGTTTACTTTCATTCAAAATATTTTCTATTTTATATTAATATAATTTTATTTATAAATAGGTATGGAACAAGACAAGATACAACCGTCACTCGTATCTAATAAACAACGAATTGTGTTCAACAACAACAACAATTATATTAACTATAACAATAATAATAATAATAATAATAATTTTAATGATAATAATAATAACAATAATAATAATGATAACAACAATGATAATAATAATAATACTAATAATAATAACAATAATATTATTAATAATAATAATCATATTAATCCTACAAACAGAATTGAAAAATTAGATAACAATAGAACTGTCATATATGTTGGTGAACCATCAATATCACAACAACAACAATATACAGATACAAGAAGTGTAGGTGATATAATCAATCGTTTTAATACTTTCAATACAACATCTGCACCGGCGATTTGGGATGGACAGTATACATTTACGAACGATAATCCACCTTTTCTTATATATCACATTCGTTTACCATTTGAAGCATCAACAGATTCTATTCGTATACAATCTGATCCACAATTACATGTATTAAAAATTTTTATTGAACAACAAGAGAGAAGTTTATTACCACATCAACAACAAAGTAAAGTTATTATACGTTCAACATCACGTATTTGTCGTTTACCAAGAGATCATATGTATGATTATACACGTTTACATGTTGTATTTCTTAAAGATAATTATCTTCGTATTGAATTACCTACAATAAATTGAAAATATCATCTTTTTTTTTCTTCTTCTTCCTATCTTCATATCAATACCGGTGATAATATTTGTTTCTCTCTCTCTCTTATATCTTTTCTTTTTATATTGATATATATATATATACATATACTACTAATTCGTGGATTATTGTATCATTCATTTTTATTTCTATTTGTAACTGTGTATTTTTTTGCTTAAAAATGTGTGATAAAAATAATTCATTATTATATGATTATTATTTAATTCTAAGAATTTGCAAAACATTGATTTGTGATATTAATTATTCTCACTTCTATAATTAAACAAAAGATATTTCTGATTTTTGTATGAAAAACTGATTTGAATAGCATAACGAAATAAACAATTTCCAATGTCTTATTTCTTTTGATAGAAACAAAAACTAAAATATTCATTCGTTATTTTATGAACAAAACAAATACTTCTAATGTTAATTTTCTCTATTGTATCGACATATTTTTTTCCAGTTGAACAAATCACTCGTAGTAAAAAAATGAAGGTCACCTATAATTGTTATCACTAATGGAAAAGCAGTATTAAATATCTAGTCATAATGAAATAATATAGAATTACGACTATTAAAAATTTCTAAACAATTATAAATGTCATTTTTATATGAATGAACACATAATGACACAAGTTAGAATAATTCTGGATAGAGAAAAAAAGAACATAATAATTATCATCAATTAAAAGTTATAAAATCAGATTTTTTTGACGAATTAGATGAATATTTAAGACAATGCCAGTTTATAAATTCTTTTCTTTGAATAAAATAAAATATTGTTGATTAATATAATTTTACTTTTATCTCTCTCTGTCTACATCATCTCAAAATTTCTTCTAGTCAAAGATAAGTATAAGAATGCATTGTTAAATATTAGAAATAGCTGTCAAAAAAAGGTACTCATTATGTTAAGAGGATTATTAAAAAAATATATTTGAAAAGAAAACGAGAATGTTCGAAAGTAATTATACGTAACACCAAAATTTTACAGTAAAACGTAGAGCGAGAATAATATTAATCACGCTAGTTATAGCACAAATTAGAATAGTCTAGTATCGTAATGATTATATTACCATCATATGTTACTAATGGAGAAAAAAATCAGAGATAATAGGAAGTAGTTTGATAATCATCTGTTCATCAGAATGAAAAATATAATTTCCGATTAAAAAAGACGCATAACTGTCATTCCTAATGTTGCAATCGATCGAAATGCTAATCGTCTGAGAAATATTTCGATGGATTTCATTAATTCTGGTATATCATGAAACAAAATGACCTAGTAATAGTGCATTTCCTACTAAAATAGACAAGAAATAATTATAGCTGGATTCTAATCAATATTAAATAAAATAGAATTTAATAAATAACAAAGTAATGCATACTATTGACATGAAAATAAATAAATAGAAGATAATACATATAAACAATGAGATATGAATCGAACTTGAAATTGATATAAACATTGTAGATAAAATATAAACACATGTCACTGAGCATTAGCAGTAGTTATAAGAAAGAAAATAGTTACTACAAGTGTATACTCTAGTCAATATCGTTAATGACAAAAGGAAATTGTTCTTGGACTATTATAACCAAGACGATATTAACGGAAGATCAAAACTGATATAGAGTAATGAAATAGAATAGCATGCTTTCGTTTTAATTCTATAGCAATGCTAAGAGAGTGTTAGAATTGAACACGGAATACAAGACATTTTGTTTGAGATGATGAAATATTATCTACGATCATCATATTATTGTCTTTTATATAACTGTTATTTATATAAGTCCTACATATGGTTTGTGAAAATTTTATTTATTTTAAATTCGAAAGACAAAACAATTTTACAATCATTAAATATTTAGAATATTAAGCTTCAACGGTTATTACAGATGTTCTCATCATAGCTTTCCGTAACAATTGTCTTAATGTATCTTGAAGGAAATAAATTGGTTCTGGTACTAAAATAAGACAAATAAATGGTTGTAAAGGACATATAAAATAACTCATATAATTAAGCCAAACAACAACAGATCCATATTGATCAAGTTTATTCAACGAAAATGCATTTAATGCAAAAACAATCGTTGATGGTAACCATCCAATAATATAAAATAATGAAAAAATAAGTATTTGTGATATTAATTTTTTTTGTCTTTTCCAAAGATACATTTGTTCAATATTTAAATCACATCTTAAATGTATCATCCAACAAATTAATACAATATTAGCTGAAATTGTAATAATTAATGGTAATATATAATGTATAATACAATCGATAATAAGTAAAATTGAATTTTGAAAATAACATGGAGTTGTACAATATTGACTATTGATAATATCTGTTGATGTACATGAATAGAAAATAATTGTAATCAAATAAAATATAGGTGGATAAATAATACAAGAAATTAATGGGATATAATGTAAGATCCATCGTGTTTGACGTTTGCGTAATAGATGAATTTTAAAAAGAAGAAAATAGCGTTGAATACTAGAAGTAGCGACTAGATATAGATTATTACATATTAATGTATAATGAACCCAATTTCGAAATAAACAAAATGAAAGTATTTGTGAATAATCAGATCCGAAATAATACGAATTTATAGTAAAAGGAAGATCAAAAATTATATACAAAAATGATACAATAATTAATAAAACAATCGATTGATTAGGTAAAGATTTAATCACCATAAATCGCCAATGAAATAAAAAATAAATCAATAAATATAATGTACATATAATAGAGAAGATTTCAATAAGAAGTAATAGAAGAAATTCAATGTTTTTAATTGATGATATATTATTTAGAATGGTGATATTGACGCCTAACATCTAAATGAAAATATGAATATTAAAGAAAGAAATGCTGTATTACTATTATTCAGCTAGAAAGTAGATTTTATGGTTCATGTCAGCGTAGCTTTTGCTCCGAATTGAAAAAAACAGTTAGATGAGCTATATCAAGAGTGAACCTGCCTTATACTAATTGCTAACATCTAAATTCAGCGAAGAAAAACAGCTATCTCTTTTCTCGAATATTGTTTTTAGCTATATGATAACCTATAATTATCAAATGAAAAAATGATATTTTTCGCGTTTTTTAATAAAGTATATGAGAAGATTTTTTTTCTCTTCTCATAAAAATATGATCTCATTTTATTTTATTGTCGAGGTTGATGACGTCGATGATGAAATAAAGTGATAATTATGTTCTTGATTGTTTTACATAAGTGACATATTATAATAAAAACACACAGTAATATACCAGAAAATTGTCAGTTTTTTTTCTCTATAAATTCAGCGTGGGTTTTACAATTGACTTAAATTTATTTGGATATAAACATGGCCTTGGAGAAAGACTAATTTATATTTACAATTCTATTAAATCTTTAGTTTTCAATGACATGTATTTTAGAATTGTTTACGTAGTGAATTTGATAAAAGAATAGCGATATGATTAATATTTATTATTGTGCAGTTAACTTATGTGTTGTTAATTTTTGTTGTCAAAAGAATATGAGAATAATTATATATGATGACAGAAATATTTTTTAGTAATTAAAAATATATAGATTGATTTTTCTCTTGTTTTTTAAGCTATAATCATTCTTATTGCGTTGTACGTTTACGTTTAAATGCTTCTTCAGGTGAGTATTAATTTGCGATAATATATCGATACGAAACATATAGAAATAATTTATATTAAAACTTTAAACATTTATAATTCCAATTCTTTGGAAAATTTTAATGTAAAGATAAAACACATAAAGATGATATTTTGATTATATACAAACACATCGAATATAATGAATCATATTCGATTAACACAACACGTCAATATAAACGCATTCGAATAGAATGTAGATATAGATAAAATCATAGTATCGTATTAATCTATTATAGAAAAAAATCAACAAACAAAAAAAAATATGACATTTAAAATAATTGCTACTGTGAGGATGAAGGACATATCTTTTTCTTTCGCCTTCACAGTCATTAGATACACTTTAGAACGTTTATTCATGATTATAGTTTATTGATGAGAATATTATTCATACAACCATTTCATATTTTGAACTGCTTTGTTCACATTTTGCTTCAAGTTGATGTTTATAGAAATAAAGATCTTCCACTTGTAATAATAAATTATTTTGTTGAAATTCTAATTCACGTACTTGTTTTTCTAATTGTTGTCTTATATAATTATGTTTTGTTCTCAATTTTCGTGCTGTAGCATCACTATTCAATTTTGAACAACGTCCATTGCGTAATATTGAACTTGATAATCGACATTTTTTCATATATAAAAGTCCTCGTTTCGAAGATATAGAATATTTATTAAAACGTCGAGTAGTCTTAATATTGGAATTTAATGTAGTATTATTTCTAATATCAGTTATTGTATCATTGCTATGTTCATCGAATGATGCTGATAATGAATTTCCATTTTGTCTATAACTATCATTAGCTAATGATAATATTGATATTGATGAAGGTAATGTTTCGACAACGTTCATTATTGTAGAATAATAAAGTATGATGATTTGATTAAGAATTGTTCGACAAGTAAAATGATAAGAAATATTTTTTATCAAAAAGTAAATGAATGTAAAAAGAGAGAATAATTTATACTATGTGTTTTTGCGATCATTCAACTGGAAACATGTTCTAACTCATTATAGTTACCTAAATAGACATATAAAGTGTCTAATCATCATATGAATCATGTTGGATGATTTGAAATTTTCTTTTTTGTCATTTCGTCATTGACTTCATCGACGTCGTACTCATACAACTGAAGCAAAGAATGATTAAATGTAGTACAGAATATTTTTCTTACCGATCGATATCATACTTCAATCACCCCGTCTACTATTAATGAATGCAATCAGACATATATTTATTTGCCCATGAAATAAATTGATATTACAACAAAATGTGATATTAAAAAAAGAACTATACTGTATCTTTTTTACAAAATTATTTAGTTGATTATTCTACAATGAGAATAATATATACATATAGATAATCAAAAGAATTTAATATATTTTAGTTTTTACTGAGGAGTGACCTTCGAAAAGAAATAGAATATTTTCACTCACAAATATAGATTAATAACGCCTAAAGTCATGCCTTTTCCAACAATCGAATCATATCAATGATATTGATTTTGATTGACGTCAATGTTATTGTAATAATCATTACATTAGATATATTTTCGAAATATTTAAATAAATAATCACTTATGACAGATAGGACAGTTGACGAAATTTTCGTATTTTATATTACGTTATCATGTAAAATACACCTTGTCTAAAAAATTTTCAATTCACATATTTTATAATGCAAGTCAATGAATATATTGTTCATGAATAGAAAACCGTTCTTATGTGTAATTATTTTCCAATGTCTACCGTATACGAAAAAAAAACAAATTTTTCTAAATGTTTTGTTTCTGTAATGATGATTGTTTGAATTTATTTTTATACGTGTCAATCGATGTAAAGAATACATTTGTTTGTTTGACTGTCGCACATCAATACGATTTTCAAATGGTAGATTATGTTTCTCTTCAATATTAAACATAGATATTTGCTTCACGTATTAAGAAAAAAAGACTTAAGTTTAGAAGTATCCTCTTCTCTTACATGAAAATATTTTGCTACACATTGAAGTAACGAAAATAATATGTCATGTCTTATAACAATAATTATCACAATATGTTCGATATATATATTTTCAAGTTGAAGAAGAGAATATATACGTAAAACATGGTATACTTGAAGATATCATCTATATACTGTTATTGTTAACAAACGGCCTCATGAACTACTGCATAGAAGAATGTAAATATACGTAAACAAAAATAAAATGTGGACTTTGGATATATATATGATATTATATAAATATCGGTCGTTGTTTTTTTTCTATAATCTTAATTATAAACTGAAAAATATCTTGACATTAAAAGAAAAAAAACGAATGTATCAATTAATTTAATAGCAATATGATTTTCTTTTCTTTTGTTATATTTGATGTCTCACGCAACTTGTTTGCACGTGCTCCGAAGGTTTCTTAGTACGAATGTCTATACAGTTTTGTCCTTTTCTTTCTTTCTTCATTTTATAAAATACATCAAGCAAACGGCTCGTCATACGTTGTAGAAAGGAATACTGTTTTGATTATATATAAGACTTTGTACAATAGATCATAATATTTAATACTTAACTGTGTATCGATAAAATGTGTACATTAGTAATAAGTTTAATTATTCTTGGTCTTACTTCTCTTATTCTGTTCTTTACTGGATATATGGGCACTGGTATCCGTTATTTAATGCGTCTAGCTCATCAACAACATAAACAGGTTCGTATGAGTCAACGTCCAAAACGTATTTTTCTTATTCGACATGGAGAATCTCAAGCTAATGTCGATACAAGTAAATAATCATTTTTTTAACTTTAAATTTTACAAATTTCTCTTATTTGTAATAGCACTGAGTGCACGAATGGCTGATAGCCGGATTGAATTAACAGAACGAGGTCAACAACAAGCTCTTGAAGCTGGTGAAAAACTTCGATCGATTATTGGAAAAGAAGAATCTATGTATGTTTATATGAGTCCATATCGACGTTCAAAACAAACATGGGCAAATATTAAAAAAGCATTTTCACCATCACAAATTCTTACTGAAAGAGAAGATCCAAGAATTCGTGAACAGGAATTTGGTAATATTACTGATTTACAAAAACGTCCACATGAATTAGAAGATCAAGACCGTTTAGGACATTTTTTCTATCGTTTTTCATGTGGTGAAAGTGGTGCTGATGTTTATGACCGTGCTTCATTATTTCTCGATACTTTATTTCGTGAAATGGACAATGGACATCATGATCCAACACAAAATATAGTTATAGTTTCACATGGTTTATTTATGCGTTTATTTCTAATGCGATATTATCGTTGGAACGTCGAGGATTTTGATGGTATTAAACAATTTGGAAACTGTGAAATATGTCAACTAACAAAAGTTGATGGTGTTTATAAACTTGATGAACATACAAAACCTCCAACACAATCATCATAGAATGAAATTTTTAGTATTGACTTTTATAGTTTAGGATTAGTATTTTATCTATTAAATAAATAAAGTATTAAAAAATATTTTCCAGTTAATTCTCTACTTTTGTTTCCTCATTTATTCAATTCATGAAATATAACAAATGCTTAGAAAAACATAACATATTACGATGTACGCAAACCACAAATGACGTATGAGAATTTGTTTTTAGGTACTAAAATATATATACTATGAATAACGCTAAACATTTTATATGCTTTGATATACAATAGACGATTTCATATAAAAGAACATACAGTTTTGATCTTAATCTGATAATAAAAATAAGCAGATTTAAATTTACATTTTTAAAAACATTGCTTTGTACTTATGACTGTGACGTACATTATGAATGATCAAAGGGCGTTGTCGAAACATGTTATTGACGTCGTATATATATAAATGCATCTATACCAATTTCATTGCATTCTCGTTTTGTATATAAAAACAGATATTCAACGTTACTTATCATATATATTTCAAAAAAGATACGTACGATTTCATTATATACAACTTTGTTCGATAGGACGGAATATTTGATGCGTGACTATTTATCGACAATATGAGTTTAATAGTAATTAGTTTATTTCTTGTTGGTATTGTTTCTCTTATTCTCTTCTTTACTGGATGCATTGATGCTGGTTTCAATTTTTTAATCCGTCGAGCTTATGAACGACATAAGCAGACTCGTTGGAATCAACGTCCATCACGTATTTTTCTTGTTCGACATGGAGAATCTGAAGCAAATGTTGATACAAGTAACTGTTCTTTTTTTTTATGAATAAATTTACTTTTTATGCATTAATATTTTGTTTTTCTTGCATAGCACTATATGCACGAATGGCTGATAGTCGAATTGAATTAACAGAACGAGGTCATCAACAAGCTGTCGAAGCTGGTGAAAAAATTCGATCTATTATTGGAAAAGAATCTGTCTATGCTTATATGAGTCCATATCGACGTTCAAAACAAACATGGACAAATATTAAAAAAGCATTTACACCATTACAAGTTATTACTGAAAGAGAAGATCCACGAATTCGTGAACAAGAATTTGGTAATATTGCTATTTTACCAGAGCGTGCACATGAATTTGAACAACAAGCACATTTGGGACATTTTTTCTATCGTTTCTCAAGTGGTGAAAGTGGTGCTGATGTTTATGATCGTGTTTCATTATTTCTCGATACTTTATTTCGTGAAATGGATAATGGACATCATGATCCAACACAGAATATAGTCATAGTTTCACATGGTTTATTTATGCGTTTATTTCTAATGCGATATTTTCGTTGGACTGTCGAAGAGTTTGATACAATCAAAGATTTTGGAAATTGTGAAATATGTCAACTAACAAAAATCGATGGTGTTTATAAGCTTAATGGTCATACGAGTCCTCCAACAGAATCATCATAAAATTAAAAAAAATAACTTTTATGATTCTTCTTTTTTTTGTTAATCTTAAGTAAAAATTTTTTTTTTGAAAGAGAAATAAATGTTGAGAGAAGATTGTCAAATATTAACAGTAGCAATTCTTTTTGACCTTCAATATTGACAGTTTCATCGGTTATGTAGAAGTAAAAGTATAATACGTTTGAGAATTATGAAGCAGATATATTTTGTCAATGATTCATATATATATATATATGAATATTGGGATGGCGAAGGCAAAATCAATACTAAGAAAGAGAAATTTTTTTTTAATAGAAGTAATGATTTTGTATAATTTTCATTTTGGTTCTCTTTCCTCTTTCCTGTAAATATGGTTTATTCAATGCCATAAACGTATTCTTTCTCATATTATGATATGACGTTTTTCTTTTCTTTCAACGAAACGGTATTAGAACACCTTTCACTTCATATTTGTTTTTTTCTTCATCAGTATTTCATGTATATATTTGTTTATTCGGCAGTTTTTAGTATAATCAACAACGAATAATAAATATCATGGGTTTTGCAGAAAGATTTCCACGATGGATTACAGGCATTTTAGGAGTTGTTCAACTTGCAATAACGGCTGCTATTATTGGTTTAGAATTACGTTCTGCTTATATTGATCTTGCTCATGGTACAATATGGGCTGGACTTTGGTGTGGTTTAGTTTTTATAATCACATGTATTACGATGCTTTTCATTAGTAAATATTTTTTAAACTTTATATTGAATTTTTATTAATCTATATTCTCTTTTTGTATTTTAAAAGCTTGTTGCTGTCGTGGACGTTGTTGTGCCTCTTACGTACTTATTCTGAATAGTAAATGATAACTATCTCTTTTATTGAAATTTATTTTTTCTTTAGTATTAAGTGGTGCATTGGCCTGTGTGATTATTTATTTTGATCAAGTTTTTATAAATGATCTTTGCAAATGTTATTTGGGTGATCAAATATGTTGTGCACTTCGTGGTATACCATCGTTACAATCAAATTATTCAGCAATACTTGATGAGTGTGCATTAGCTATTACACATAATAATAGTGCGTCACTTGTATGTCCTAGTGTACCCTATGATAAATTAGGATTAATTAAAGCACAGTTAGGTTGTGCCGTTGGTATGTTGATTACTTGTGGAATTTATGTTATGCTTTTCTTATTTGCTTGTTTTGGCATTTGCTTTGGACATGATTAAAACTATTTTATTATTGAATAATACATATATATATATCAATAAGTCTCTATCGATGAGAAAAAAATTTTATTTTATTTTTTTGTCAAAAAAAATGTATCAATAATCTCAATTTTTCATGATTTATTAAAATAAATAAGTCCATTGAGAAAAATTCGAATCAATTTTTTTAAAGAATAAAAAGAAATATAAGCAAATTAAATGGAAAGGAAATAATGGTTTCAATATGAACAAATCTTCATTCTATTTCGAATTCAATAAAAGTTAACAGAATTTCAATTGAGCGAATTCAAGTATAATTTTATTGCACATAACTCTGTTTAAAACTATACTTATAAAATTGAAGAAAGAAAAATCTATGTCTTAAAGCGCTGTAGGAAGTAATGTACTACTAAAAAAATTCAATGAAGAAGTCATAGAAATTTTTTATTTGTTTGACTTTATGTCTATATGATAAAGCGAGATGAATGAAGATATATTGATTGACGAATGCTCGCGTAGTTTTCAGATTTGAATAACGAATAAAGATTTTTTTGTTATTCTTCTGATCAACAAATTTTAGTCGTAGGTAATATGATTCTATTGATTCGTATGCTAGTATAAGAAGTAAAAATATTGATTCTAAGTTAAGATGTCATGATATATGAAATTAGGAACTCTTGAGGTCAAAAAGAGATTCTTATTTGTAACGAAGACAATTTAATAGGACTGTTGTAAATTCAACATCAATTGTATTTCAATATATATTTCAAATGAAATAAATTCACTTGAAAATATTATAAGAATATGTTGTTGAAATGTCTATTTATTTTGGTAATTTGATCTGGATTACTGTGTATAACAAATGATTTACCAGAACTAAAAAATGAAGAATGGCAAAAGAAATATAATAAACCTATATTCTAATAGATAAATATGATTGCGAATTCTCATGTACAAAATTGATTCTTAAGTTGATTATTACAACTAACTCAATTTTCACCGCAACATTCTTCTTTGTACGAGTGACATCTGCTAATATGGTAGTCGTATTTTACCATTCGTTAGTTCTTCAACTCTTTTTTTTTATTATTATCTTGAGTTATATTCTTCTTTTCGATTAAAAATTCACGATGATATCTATGCCATTAACCGTATCAATTGATGATACTCGAACAATTGAATCGCCAAATAGTGATGAAAAATTTACTGTAAGAAATTTTCTTTTTATTGAAATATCTTATTCTTTGTTATATAGGTTTATCAAATAACTGTTCGTGGTGGTTTAAATCATACATCTCATACAATTGATCGTCGTTATCGTGAATTCGAAGCATTAAATACACGTCTATCTACAAATATATCAGTTCCACATTTACCACGTAAAGTTTTATTACATCGACGTAGTGCAAAATTAATTGAACAACGACGACAGCTACTTGAAATCTATTTAAATGAATTATTACGACGATGTCAACAACAATCAATAATGCCTGATGAATTAGCACGTTTTATACAAATTCCACCTTATGATAATGAAAATCATTTGAGTCGAAAAGATCACCAGCAACAATTAGAAGAACAATTTATGAATAATGATCAGGATGAGGATGAAATGAAATATGTACTTGAACATGCACCATGTATTTCTATAGGAGATTATTGTCCATGGAATAATGATAATCGAGGTAAAGTTATGATTTAAAACAATAAATTAACAGTACGAAATCTCTTATTTTCATTTTAGAAATTCTTGCTGATTCTGTTCTTTCTGGTATAATGCATTCAATGTATGATATGTAATTTTTATTCTTCAAAAATTTAATATAAGTATATATATTCGATTTTTATACTGTTGTTCAAATAAAGCAAATTTTTTATAATAAAAAAAAAGAAAGTGTTCCTTTTTATTTGAGTTGTACTCAATTTTGATATTGCATAATAGAACAATTGATGTATCAATTCATAGGACGGAAAAGAAAAAAAGCTTGATGCCTACTACAGGGATTGAACCTGTG
>CAJNOI010001431.1:0-15147 GCA_905250115.1 Adineta steineri | reverse complement strand
TGATACTACTACAACAACTACTTCAAGCACTGACAGTACTACAACAACTACTACAAGTACTGATACTACTACAACAACGTCATCATCATCAACAACATCGTCAACCACTACAACAGAAATAACAACATCGTCAACAACAACCTCATTATCATCACCAACAACAACAACGGAAACAACCTCCTCATCAACAACATCGTCAACCACAACAACAACAGAAACAGCCTCATCATCAACAACCACAACAACACCGTCAACAACAACAACAACAACATCTTCATCATCATCTTCATCATCATCATCGTCATCAACAACAACAACATCATCAACAACAACATCATCAACAACAACTTCATCAACATCAACGACGACAACAACAATAAACCCATGTTAGTAAGAAAGTTTATTGCTCAGAGTCGGTGAACTATACAGTAAGGCGGTTGATTATGTTGCTGTGATATAATGATAGATGAAGCAGAATCAGTTTAAATTCCTGATATCAATCGGATTGAGTTTCGTATAAGAATAAACTACGAGAATAACGTCTATTGAGGTTGTTCAAGTTAGTTTTTTTTCCTATCGACAGAATTACTCGAAAGATGTTGCGCTTTAGATAAGATCCATCTCATCAGATAGACCATTAAGTGACTATAAGAAGCATCAAATTATGTGACTCAATTCATTGATGCTGTACAGTCGTAGCGGTACTATAGAATGCCTTGTCGTCGTCATAGAATATCGTAGAAAAATCAAACAAGCGAGTTGCGGCCAGAAATTTTTATAATAAATGTCATTTGTAATGCTGAGAGAATATGTTAGAAAGTTTAATCAAAATATGATGATATCTGCAAGAATACCTAGACAATCTAGTTTTTGTGTGAATTAAATAAGTGAATCATGAATTTTGGTGGAAGTTTCCAAGACATCATTATGTCGGTAAAAGGTATTCATGGGAAAAGTTTCGGATAGAAACTAGTGTGCTCAGTTTTCCTATAAATATCATACTAATAATGAAAACGTCAGTGTATTATTCATAACTTAGTTCGACGTCTAACGCACATTAGCCGTTTTTCTACTGCAATCAACATCGGACATGTGGTCGATATTCCACGGAACGATCTTATTCTTAAATTATATCTTATAGATTAGTGATACTATGAATCTATAGACTTTCTATTGATGAAAACAACGAATATTAATCGACATAGTTGCCTTGAACAGTTTTCTTGTGAGTCGTCATGTACAAAAATAAAGAATGAAATGAAAGAAGAATGTGTTTATTAGGAATTATTTCGAAAAGTGTCAGGCTTCATCAAATCAAACAAACTTATACAGTTCTCCAACTGATATAAAATAACTTGATATATATTTGTGTCCTTTTTTCAGGTACAATAAATAGCTATCGATGGAATACAACTGGTATTACTGTACTGGATATATCCTCTTTATACATTCCTAGTGATATATATTTTGATTCGAATGACACATTGTATATAGTCGATGAATCAAATCAAGTTATAGTCAAATTATTGAAAAACGCTTCAACTCCAACCCGTATAGCTGGACTTCTGTTGTCAGGTGGTTCAAATGCTAGTCAATTTTCAACTCCTCAAGGTGTTTATGTTGATTCGAAAGGAAGTTTGTACGTAAGCGATTATTATAATAATAGAGTACAAAAATTTGTGAATGGGTCAACACTTGGAATAACTATGGCAGGAATAAATAGCTCAGCTGGCGCGGCACTAAATCAATTTAATGGTCTTCGATATTTTGCAGCGGATGCAACAGAAACATATATGTATTTTACAGATTATAATAACCATCGCATTATGTCATATCAAATGAATTCAACAACAGGTACTAACGGACAACTTGTTGCTGGAGGTGCCGGAGCTGGAAATACGAATACACAATTGAATCTGCCTTGGGGAATTCAATATCTACCAACAATAAGTAATTATTTATATATAACCAACAATAATGGTCATTCAGTGATGCGATGGATACCAGGTGCATCGTCAGGTCAATTTATTGCCGGTACACCAGGTACATCAGGATCAAATGCTACAAGTTTGAATACTCCCATGGGTATTAGAGTTGATAGTTTTCTAAATATGTTCATTGTTGACTATGGAAATCATCGAGTACAAATGTTTTGTTATAATAGTACAATTGCCACAACAATAGCCGGTACTGGCACAGCCGGTAATAGCGCAACACAATTAAATTATCCAAGAGGTATTGCATTCGATTCATCGATGAACTTGTACATTAGTGATTCAACAAATCGTCGTATTCAGAAATTTGTCAAACTCTAAAATTAATAAATAATACACAACATCACTTTATATGACGTTTTAGAAGAAGAAGAAACACGTTTCCGTTTTATTTTAATCTTGTATTTTATTTATTATTGATTAAATATTTTTGTAGTTCTATTCTTATCTATATATCTTTATTTTTGTTTGTGTTTCGAAATCTTTTAAGATAACAGAATAAAATGTAAAAAATATACAAGATGATTTGATTTGAAGGTTAATTTTACTTTTCTCTTGAGTTGATCATCACTGTTTCGCTACAGAGAAAAAGAATTAAGTTTTTTTTGAATAAAAGTAAAGTTGAAATAAATAAATTAACAGAAAGCGTGTTTGTTTTTCTTCGAAGAATTCATTAACAATATTGAGTAAGTGGACGATGAAATTTAATGTGTTTTCTCATCTAAATCGATGTATTTCTTGTATCTTCAAAATAGAAATAGAAAGACTTGAGAAAATAATAAACATCTACATTATTTCTCTGTTTTGAACTCTATTAAACATAATATTCTTTTTGTAAATAAAATAACATGAAAGAACAATTCTAAAAACTTATTTTGTATTTATTTTCATGATAACTGTTATTAAAATCGATTTTTCGATTTCTATTGATTGAAGTTTTGAGCAAACATTTTCTAAGATAATATGTACACAGTGTATATGTGCTGCTTTGATGACTTCTACTATCAGTTAAACAATGAGATGAGATGAAGTAAAACCCTTTTTTTCAGAAAAGGAAACGAATCTCATATTTCTAAGTAAACTTTCATAGGTATGATTGAAAAAAGTATTGAGGTAACAAATTTCAACTAAATGTACAATTTATATATAAAAACAAGTCTAACATGATCGTGAGAGTGTGTGAATAGTTATATCATTACACACTCACATCCTATTTGTTGATCGAATTTGTTGAGAGACATTCTAATCTATTCAGCTACTTCAACGAATATCCTTCGTAAACATGGAACTATTTCTCAAATTTATATTTGACATTTTGAGAAAAGGAATTAATAATTATTAATTATTAATTATCAATTGTTTTATTTAACAAATTATTACTATATACATATTAATATCAAAAAGACAATTCAAAATTTTTCTTCATAAAATCGAAATCGAAATGTAGCACAATGATTTCGAATGGCTTGGGCCATTGTATTGGGACCACAAAAGAATACATTAACATCATCAGCTGTTGAAGCATTTTCACCTGAAATAAGTTGATTGAATATTTCTTCCCATTTTGGTCGTCCAATATGTGTTTTAGATTTTAAACTTGTAAATATATCTTGTCCAGAAACTTGTTTCCAAATTTGTGTAGCAAGATCTAATGGTACATTACCAATATTTTCATCATGTTTTATTTCTGTGAAATATAAATGTATATCAAGAAAACGATTATCATTTGGATTTGATGCTAAATAATAGTCTTGTGCTTGTTCAAATTGACGTAGAAGATTAAGAAACCATTCAAAATTTTTTTGATCACGATTTACCCAAATAAAATCAACTTTTTTTAAACGACGATTTTCTATAAGACCTTTAGTATTATAATTAATACTATTACAATGTTTACAAATAACACGTGATGCACGAAATTGTGCCATAAGACTTGATAATATTGATGAATACGGAGTGATTCCTATTCCACCACCAATTAAAACAACATGTTTACAATCAAATATATAACGTGCACAAGATGAATAAGGTCCATTGATAACAATGGGTTCTCGTTTCTTTGATTTTATACGTGTTTCTAATATATTATCTTCATTTCCTTCATTATCATCATCAGCATCTTGACAATGATCTGCTTGCATTGCTTGAAGATCAGCTACTGATTCTTCAGGACGAATATCAGCACGATAAACTTTAACATGATTTTCTCGACTATCATCCTCAGATATTTCTTTAAAACGTTGATAAACTTGTTTAGTCCAATTACCAACTGCTTGAATATGTATACGAAGAAAAGTTGTATCTTCTGGTGCACTACTTATTGTAAATGGATGAAATTCATAAAGTGCCACACGTGGTAAATTAATACTTATATAATCACCAGGTTTAAACCTAAAATCAAATGAACAATAATTGTTTAGAATATCCAAATTCAGAGATTTTTGTCAGTAATTATTAAATATGCTAGTATATGATTTAGAGTTAATGTGATTAAACTAATAGTCCTTGTGACGAATCTATATTATAGAAATAATCTTACATGAAATTTTTTGGTCGATGAATATTCAAACTAACCACATTTGATTGTTCAATAGTCGCTGAATGAAGATAAGTTCGTCCACTTTTAACAGAATATCGTGTTAAAATTGAATAAAGCTTTTCAAGTAAAAATAATGATAATGGACCAATAATCCATTTCTAAAATTAGCATTCAAGATATGCATATATATATATATATTAACAAAAAAATTTACCCAAAAATTTTCTGCATGAACAATAAGAAGCACAAAAAAAGGTAAATAAAGTAAATGTGTCCAATAAAACACCTAAATATAATGTTACACATATATCAAATTACTGTAGATATTGTAAAAGAATCAACTTTAGAGACTTTTACTGAGAAAAATTACCACTACAAAAATTAACGTTAACGATATTAATTAAAGAAAGACATCGCTTTTCACTTTTTGCAGTTTAATATAAAAAAGCTCATAATCAAGAGTAACATTTTGGAAAACCAAATAGCACAGTATGTAGACAATTCAAAGAGCCTTAAATTATTGCTCTCATGATTGAATGAGGGGTATGAACCCGAGATTCTACTCTCAAAATTGTAGATTTTTAAAAGAATTCATTCTAGAGAAATATGCTATATTATTACTTGAAAATGTCCACCACGTCGAATCCATTGCATTGAACAAATAACTATTGTAGCAAGCATAATAAATAAAATAATACCACTTATTGGTGCAAAACCACCAACCCATCCAACATCAGGTTTTGTAGTAAACTAAAAACAAAATAAAGTTATAATATTGAATATATATATATTTAAATAAATATACCATAAAAGTTCCCCATGAGTGATCTAAATAGTCAAAGAAATTTATATATATTTTTCAAAATTCAAAATCTCTATATTTACCTTCAAGTTTTCCAAAATTTATCATATGTGCAACTGTATGCAAAATTGCCAAAGCAGCAATAACACGCCCAACAACTTTATGAAAATCAATATGATCATCAACAGGTATTATTTTTCGTAAGAATGTATTTGTTCGAATAATTAATATTGTATGTTTTAACATAAGTACAATTACAAGTGCACAGTTAAAATTTAATAATAATCCACCAATACGTGCAAAAATAACAAAAATATTAGATTTTGTTACAGTTGCACGATAAATAACAACATAAAGAAGTAACGCCAGATTAATTAATATATAAATAAATAAAACAATTATACGTGAAAGATTATCTTTCATATAATCAATTGTTAATTTATTTTTTTGTATTTCATAAATTCTTTGTTGTTGGCAACAATGAGAAAGAAAACGTTGAAATTTATTTTCTTGTTCACGAGAATTCGCCGAAGTTTTAATAAACCATGTTGGATGAACTGTAAATTGTGATAAAGATTGAAGTAAAGTTGAATCTTTTGATACAATTGAATAAAATTCTTCAAAATCAATACGCGATTTCTAAATTAAAAACATAATGATTATCTATATGCTGCAAATTTCTACTTTTATATTACGGACGTAACCAGAATAAAGTTAGTCAAGGATTATCATTCTCAATATACTTACTTGATCAAGATGAAATTTTTGAAGAAGTACTTGAATGACTTCTTGTAATCGATTTTCATCAAATGTTTTTAAATGTTGTAGATATTTTTCATAAAACGATGCTAATTCATTATTTGTTATATAATAATCACTATTTTCATCTAACATCATAAAGAATACAAGTGCACGTACATCCATTGTACTATTTAGAATACGTGTTAATTTTTGTACTTCAATTTTATTTAATGTTTTTATAACTTCATCATCATCTGTTGATGAATAAAGTACATTTACAAGACGTTCGATAATAAATGGTTGAGTATTAAGTAATTTTGATACTTCTTCTAATGATAAATTATTATGAGTTAATTGATCACTAGCACGACGTATAAATGTGGGTAGTGATTCTTCAGATTCATCAAGCAAACCTTGTAATTGTATTTCAGCTCGTTGACGATTTGTTATTGTTCGTTGTAATAAACTTTAATTTAGCAAAAAATATACGTTTTTTTTAAGTGAAATAAATTCTATGAGTTTAAACAAACTTATTAAGAAAATGACCACCACTTCCTGATGTTGTTCGTAAGAAAGATGAAAAAGCTGGTGTTGAATGATGACTTATTTTATGTCGTAAAGGTCGTGATTGTTGTTGTTGAGATATTTCTGTTGTAAAAAGTACAGCTGGTTGCGAGGATTGATCCATCGCAAGAGTAGTATGTGGCATAGTAGAACTAAATAATATTATTTTTATACAATTCTAATAGATATTTTTCTTACCCTTCAGCCATAATATTATACGTAGAATAAATAATTTACGTTTATGAAAGCTATATTTAAATGAAAAGGAAATTGTATGTGATAATACTATTGAATAAGGTACGGTTTATTGTCATCCGATAAATAGATAATAGGTAAACTAAATTTATATATCCTTGAAA
This sequence comes from Adineta steineri, assembly GCA_905250115.1. Lineage (NCBI taxonomy): Eukaryota > Metazoa > Rotifera > Eurotatoria > Adinetida > Adinetidae > Adineta > Adineta steineri. Next base: position 8,148 of record CAJNOI010001431.1, on the reverse strand, counting down.
ATGAAGCGTAACGGTGAGAACAACGGTAAAGAATGTACTTAATGGCCGATAATAAGTGTGACATACGATTTTATTTTGAAAAGAGAAAAAAGATATCATCCCTCAAGCTAAATAATGATCATTATCATACAAATGATCCTATAATGTATCGATAATCGTATCAATACATTGACACAAAATAAATTTGCAAAGTGATGTTGTATATCCATTACTTTTCATATCGATTATTATATCAGATAATAACCATTTATATTATTTTCGATTGATACAAGAATTAAATTATTATTCATTGAAGCGCATATATCATATATGAATGCAAGTTAATGTCTTTTAAGATAGAAAAGTACTTCGATTACTTTTCATTAGAGAGTCAAATTTGTTTATATATATAGAAATTATTTAAAACATTCACAAAAAAAAATGAAGTATGTCATTAATTATCCTAATATTAACAAAGAGATCTTTCAATGTGAAAAAAGTCTTTTTTTTTGTATTGAATTAATTAACATCGCCAATCAGGAATACATTGACTTTTCGAATGAGTTCTTCGAGCATAACCACGTTTACAAAAACATCCTTGTATACATTGATATGTACATGGTTTAAAATATCTGGCATGTCTTACATCAGTACATGAAAGAGGACAAGCTGAACCACATGTTGTATATTCTTGATGAGCACCTAAACACCAACGTCCGAATAGAAATCCTAAAAACAAAATATATATATATATAAATTTTCATAAGAAAAATAATCATACCATTTGTTCGAAGAATAAAAATAGTTAGAAATAAAATCAATAGAAATTTAATGCGAGATGACTGATTCATAGGTAGTATGTTAATAGTACGTGTTATTTGTTTTAAATGACTTTTCGATTGAAAATGAAAAATGTATGAGTATACATACGCAATAAACTGATAAGAAACGTGATGTAATATACAATACGTTCGTTATGTTCTTCTTTCAACTATTCAACAGACAGTATAAGTACTCTTGAAATTTGAGAAGCGTCTAGAAGATAATGATTAATATTATTTGAAAACAATAAACATATAAAATTGTGATATTCATCATTTAAGATAGAGTTACATATATTTTATCGTCATGTGTCTATATCAATTAACAATTAAAAGAAAAGTATTGAAGAATATATTTCATTTTTTTAATGTAAAAATTTGCAGGAGTAAATGAAGTTTTATTTTAAGCAGAAAACAAAAGCACAGAAAATAGAAAATTGTTCGTTAATATAATATTTATTTACAATCAGTTTCTTTTATACAACGACTACCAGCACTGTTGTTTTGACGAACATAGCCATTATCACAGAAACAGCCTTGAACACATTGCATTGTACATATTCCTGGTATATAACCACAATATGCAGGACAAGCAGTACCACAAGTTGTATAAACTTGATTTTCACCTGAACAGCAAGCTTTTGCTGAAATACACTTACCATTTGCTCCACGATAATAACCTTCTTTACAGAAGCAGCCAGTTGCAAGTTCTTTTTTGCATATAGGGCTTTGTTCTGTATAGACACCACCTGAACAAATTGGTGTACAAATTGTGTAATTGCATCTATATTCTTCATATGGACCACATTGATAAACCCCATCTTTCTGCTCAGAACTATCGCCTTTTTCACCTGAGTCACCATGGCTTCTTTTTATTCTAGAAGCGAATGGGCCTGGAAATAACAAAAAAAGAAATTAATTAGAAATCATTGATGAAAAAGAATTTAATTTGAAGAATATTACTTCCATGAATATAGCCAATTCCAATAAACAAGCAAAGTAAAATACAAATGTTTGAAGTAGTAAACATAATTTTATATTTAGTTAAATGATCAAATAAATAAAAACATATGAGAATATTTTCTGTATTTATACTTATTTAAACAATTGATCATAATTGCGCAAATAAAAACCAAAATAGAAACCAATTTCTAAGTATCAGGTTTTCGATGCAAATATAACTCGTAAATATGAATATATATCATGCATTCATATTTGCATAAAACGTAATAGAATCACTAATGACGTCAATCGATTAATATTATCGTACAGGTAAACTCATATCATTAAATACATTATTTCTATTATTAGAAATTCACTTGAATTATCATTTCGAATTGAAACTGAAGGGTTTCTATCGATTGATCTAATCATTTTTTTGAAAAAAAAACTTCTTTGTTCATGACTGTATACATGTACATATATATTTTTCGTTTAGTTTTTTTTCCTTAAACAAGACGACAGAACTACAAAAACAAAAAGAAGAGAAAAAAAAACAAAATCTGGCTATTTCAGGAAACAAATAGCACAGATACATATAATGATATATAATCCAATGTACAGACAAAAATGAATGTTTTATTTAATAAGATGAAGGTGTGATTGTTGCAGTTGAATTTGTTTTACCCATTCGTCGTTTTCCTTGATAAACAATTTTTCCTGATGCAACCATATCTATTGCTTTGGGATATAATTGTTGTTCAAGTATACGTAAACGATTTTCTAATTGAATTTCTGTTTCAATTGGTGATACAGATAAACTTTCTTGTGCAATTATTGGTCCATCATTATCTGTATCAGATTCACCAATAAAATGAACTGTCACACCTGTTATACGAACACCTGTTTGTAATGCATCACGAATTGGTGAAGTACTATGACGAAATGATGGTAATAATGATGGATATATATTTAATAATCGACCACGCCATGCCATAATAAATGAATGTGATAAACGACATGTATACCGATCAAGTATAACTAATTCACAGCCATGTAATTGTAATTCATCATCAACTTTTTGATCCTTAACAAAAAAATCAAGAAAATATAGTTGATTTTATAGAAATAATTATTTACTAGATCATAATGTCGAGCAGCATATTTCTTTGGTTGAATTACTTTCGTAACCACTGCTGGATATAATTCATTAACACGAGCTATATCTGATAAACCAGCTACTGTTGATAGAACAAGAACAATTTCAAATGCACATTCAAGTGTTGTAGTACTATATGCAAGAAGTGAAAGTAATGATGTATCTAAAAGAAACAATGTAAAAAAATAAAATGTTTTTATAAATTTCATATTTTACCATTATTTGAAATAAGTACAGCACTACGTGTTTTATCATTCGCTATTGGTTGTTTCATACGATCTTTGATAACAATAGGTAAACTATTATTTGCAAGATTAGCAGCTGTTTGATATGGTTTAGGATATTTAAATGATATATTTTTTAATTGAACAGTTCGTGGTTGTGGTGGAGCTACAGTAGGTTGTTGTTGTTGTGGTAAACGAATTGGTTTACGTGCTGGACTTGTATCTAAAAATTATAGATAAGACATTATGCATTCAAAGTTTGTTATTCTACTTACTAATTGATACAAATGTTCCAAGAAAAAAACTTGATGTATGTGTTTCAGTTAATTGACGAAGTATATCATCAGTTGATATTTTTGTATGGTCAATAATAAGTAAATAATCGACACCACAGTTAAAATATTCAAACATTTCATCTTGACTAAAACCACTCTGAAAAAAAATAAAAGATTTAATTTTTTTAAGAAATAAAAATTTCGATTTCTTTACATGTTGATAAATCCAGGTAAAAAGAGGTGGCATTACAGGCCATTGTTGACCATTTAATTCCGCACTTAATGTTGATGATGATGAACCAAGTAATGATTCAATCATACGAGCAAGACCAATATCTAGAATAAAAATTCTTATATTATAAACTGATTCAATATATATATTTAAATTAATAACAGACCTTTAAGATATCGAACTGCTTTAATTGTACGATTTTTAATAAGTTCAGCAATAATTTTAGCTAATGATGAAGCTAATATTGATGATTTTTGTAATAATAACGAAAAAAATGATTCTTCTTCACCATCAACAGTTCGAAATGGTACCGTATCATTTAAATGAATATTTTTCTTTTGAAATAAATCTTTTAATTGTACATAACCTTGTGTATTAACTGTACCCGAACTACATCGAAGTGCAATTAATAAATCACCTTCATTAATTACTGGATGATTTGTATTATTAATTACAATTAATTCTCTATCAGATAAACCTGTACATAATGATGTAAATAATGATGACGATAATGTTGTTGTTGTCGTTGTTTTAAGAAGTGTACAATCAAGTTGTTGACATGCTTGTTCAATTCCTTGATAAAAACGTTGAATTGAACGTCGAGATGATATGGGTGATGAATAACATTGTATATAAAGTGTACGAGCACAAATAAGATCATTAGCACAACGAACAGTTAATTCATGACCAAGATATTCAAATACAGTTTGACTATCACTCATATCTCCATCATTTAAATTAAATAACTAAAAATATATTTTTAGAAAAGATAAAGAAACGAAGTCAAATTTTTGCTTACAGCAGCTAATGGATTTAAATTTATTGTTGACGATATAAGAACAGGTTGTGTATAAGTTTTTAAATCAATTTTATTAGTTAAATCAAAATAGGATTCACCTTCATGAATATTAAGATCATCAAAATTACCATTATTTTGATAAATATCCATATGTTCTAATTTTGGTGTATCTGATACTGTACCAAATGCTCGTTCAAAATCCATTGGTTCATTATCATCTTCATCATCATCATCCTCATCATCATCTGTAGTTTCATTCTCTTCATTCTCATCATCACCTTTTTCTTGTTCAGAATTTTTCGTATTTCGACGACGAGTTGTCATACCACGATTACGTTTATTTGATGGTGAAAAAATTGACTTCTTCTTTTTAACTTTCTTCTTTTTACCATTTGTTAAACCACCAGTTAACGAATGATGACGATCAGCATGTGTTTTATACCTAAAACAAAAAAAATTATTTCTCAATGAGGAAAACTTTCATATATATATACAAGTAACGCTCCTCCGCGGATTCGCTTAGCTCTTTCTCGTAGAAATGCATTTTCTTCACATTTACCGGAAAAACAAATGAAAACCGTGAAAAATCAGTTTCCGATGTTTTTTTGACCCCACTTAACCCCCTTCCTTCACACGGTCACTCAACAGTCCTCAGATTCGAACTCCTCGTATCTAAAAACCTCTAGAAGTATCTTTTTCGAAAAATCAGTTTTCGATGTTTTTTTGACCCTGCGGACAGACTCTTCTTTACGAGAAAGAGAATATATATATTCTTTACCATTCAATAGCTTGAGCACCAATATCTGATTTAAATAAAAGATCATCAATATTCGCTTGTTGTTTAATATATTCACATGCAAGAACAGATTGTATTTGTGCTTCTTGTAATGTTGAACCATAACCAAGTACATTAAATATTCGTTCACCATTTGTTGTTATAAAATTTGTATCACCTGTTCCATTATTATTAACATTAACATCGGTTTGATTATGAAATATTTTCACTTTATTATTTTTTGTTGCTGTTAATAGAATTTTATTTGAAATTGTTAACGATGTTTTTGTTGATGTTACTGTTGTATTAACACAATGAACACGACGTTTTTTACTTGTTAATGGAATTATTGGTACTGATGGTAAATCCAATGCATATTGAAGAAATACATCTGGTTCACATAATGATAAAAGAATTTCAGCTTCAGGTTCTTCAAGTGTTGAAATATAATCAAGTAAACAAACTTGATTATAATTTGTTCCTTGTATAAGTAAACGAAAACCGAATAAATGACGAATTGTTGGTGAACAACGTAATGTTCGTTCAATAATACGACGACGTATATAAGATAATTGTTTTGGTGTTAAATATGGACATGGACCATATGCACCCATACGTAATGGATCTGATTGTATAATTGGTAATTGTGTATAATCTCCATCACCATCACTTACAATATATAAAAGACAAATTTGATTATCATCAAGAGAATAACCATGTTCGATAATTATAGATTGATTTAATTTACCAAATATATGATCCTAAAATAGAATAGAAATATATTGAATTTAGATGATAATTTCGATATTGCCCCAAAATTCGGAAAAAAAGATTCAACAGTTTATTTAACAAAGAATCATGTACAAGAAAGAAGAGAGGTGATGTAGTTCACTTTTTACTAGCTACTGATAAAGAAAGTCGCTACGAAATGTTCATCGCCCTCGAAATGTTTGGCAAGTAGGACTGTAAAAGCTCAGGTTAAGTTCTTTCGAACTAGAACTGTCACATTCTCATTGGCAAGAGTATTGATTTTAGCTAGAAGGTATGGGTGTGGATAAAGCATGGACACAACACCCACACCCTCAAGAAGTGCAGAGCACAGTAAAGTAGAATGGCACTCGGTAGACAACCATAGACATTTACGAAAGAATATTATCATTCTCTTCTGTTAGAACGATATCAGAAATTTTCCGGATCTCAAGGCATATTCATAGTTTTCAAAATATTTACATCAAAAACAGCTTTAACTGTTTGTATTGTTTCTTCTTGAGTTTTACAATTGATCAAACCATTACCATTCGTTGAACGAACAATCCATTCTTGTTGATTCGGATATCTAAATATTAAAAACATTATGATTTTTTTCTAAAAATAAAATTTTTTTTATTTACTTATTTATAAATATTTGTGCATCTTCTTGATTTAAACAATGTGTCCAATCTAATGTTGGAATTTTATGTTTACTCATAAATTGTTTCGCATTTAATTGATTATCCGTTAATGATAATGTATCAACTGAACAACCTAAATAATGTAAACCATGTTCACATAAACGTGCTTCTAATTCTTCAAAATAATATGTTTTATTTAATGATATAACAAGATCAATTTGTTTTGTATCAACAAAATCTAATATATCTTTTTCCGTTTGAAATATTGTTGATATTGTTCCCATTGATTGATCAAGTGTTGTTCCACTATTACCAGGTGATATAAAAATTTTAAAATTTCGTCGTTGTAATAATTTCCATACGAATGCATGTTCACATGATGTTGAACCAAGTACAAGTATTGTAGCTGGTATTGGTTGTGCTAATGATGTACATGTTGAATATGCATCATTATCATCTGAACGTGCAAGTACACGTTCAAATACACGTAAATCTGATGGTGCTGTATTAACATCATTATTTAATGATTTTGTAAATAGGACACGATCAAATAATTTTTGTAATATTTTTGAATAAATTTTTGTTGATGATGAAACAAATAAATTTCCTCCAAGTTCTTTTAAATGTAATAAACGTTTTGTTGGTACTTCAATAATTGGTTGTGTTATTATATCATCAACACTGTTCAATTGTTCTTTAATAGCTTCAGATGATTGTTCAGTTTCATTATCAATAATTAAGCCCGATTGAGTTTGAGCGACATTTGTCGACGACGACATCGACTGGTTCTCACGTTGACGATAGGCGCCTGATGAAGAGATACGCGACCGCTTGTTGCCGCCACCACGGTTGTTCGCCTGCGACATCTGATACAACTTTAGCAATATATCGTTCAATATCAACTAGAATATAAATAGAAATAATATACAATTCATTCATACATAATGATATCAATCGCAAAACATGAGAAATTTTATTAATAACAAGATTTAAACGAACAATACCATGTAAAACACAAAGTCTAGTAGAACTCAATAGACGAAAGGCAAGGTGCATGTTTTGTTTATTTACCTTTTCATGTTAAAATTGCAAATAACCAATAGTAAATAAAGAAGAACCTCTAAATTGAAGAGATGTCGCCTATTTACCTCACCAATTAATTTTAAGCATGGCGCTAATTTATCTTCTTTATGATTGTACTATACTCGACGAATAGAATTTTATCAATTCATCTCTCATTATTAATTATGAAATACTTCTAACTATATAAAACATAGAAATTGAATTCAGACTAGGGAGCTGCGGAGTCGGAGTCGAGTTTCGGAATCATAAAAATTTACTCTAGAAGTCGCTTTTTGTTAACAAAATTTCGGAGTTTTTCGGAGTCGGAGTCAAAGAAAGTTGACCCCGCAGGTCCCCAATTCATTCTATTTTGCATATACCAGATATTGCTATAAAAATTGTCTTGAATTTCAAAGATAAAGTTGTAATACCTATTGTATTAAAAAGAGCCTATGTCATATCGTAGATAATAACAGTTTCATGATATTTATA
>CAJNOI010001430.1:0-15159 GCA_905250115.1 Adineta steineri | reverse complement strand
AGGAATTTTCGCCAAAATGGAAATGTAAATAGCTTAGTTGCATTCTGCACAAAAATATTGTTAGGTTTTGTTGCAAAGGCGCACTTAGCAATAACATTCATCGTATAGTCACCATACAATTCCTTCAGATCGATCTCACCATTTTGTCTTGTTGCTACTTGTTCCAATCGATCTAGCATATCATCTGACGAATTTTTCATGGTATGAAATAATCGCTTCATCTTCGCACTTGTAAAAGTTGGTGTCACTATTGAACGGACACGTTTCCACTCGTCTCCAACAAGAGAAGATAAGAATTTACTCATAATTGGATGGGTAGTTTTGACGGGTCGACGGTTGGTAAAAATATGAAAATCTTTCACCATAATTTGTTTAATCAGATTAGGATCACCAACGATGATACCTAGAAAAACAACATAGACATCCTACGAGCTCAAACTGTTCTATTAATCTGTCAGTGTAGTTACCTGGTTCTGAGCCGTCGTAAATTCTAAAAAAGAAAGAAACAAATGAGATGAAAACATTTGAAACTTATGTATGTCTAGTTTACCCATAAATGTTTCCATATTGGTTGTACCATTGCATTTCAGTTTCAGGAAATGGAACAAAAAATTGTTTGAGATAGGTGCCGAAAAACGGCCACGGTCGCGGACCGGGAACGTTTTGCTTTTTCCAGTATCGATGCTTGCGTATCGAATATCTGTTAATTGAATAAATTATTTTATGAGACACGGCTGAAAAATCCCTAGTCTTGAGGGTGTGGGTGTGCATAGAATACGCTGAAACCCATACCCACACCCACACCCTCAAGACTTAACTCGTTGGTATACTCATTTCCTCTCTAGAAAGTTTCATTTATACTCACAAATATATAGCCAGAATACAACCAATATTGATCAAAATTAGAGAGAGAGTCAATTCCATTGAAATAAAGTCGGCAGTTATATTTAATGCAATCTAAAAAGATTAAACTTCTTCACAATGTGATTTAGTAAAGCATGAGTAAGGAATTATTAATATTATTTCTCCTAGCATATGTTTGGCTTTGATAAGCTGTTGTTGATAATTTGCTTTGTCAAACGTTAAACTATATATATGGACGCTGTGAGTTATTCTCATGGATTTTTACCTGCTGAAATGCCATATTGTGAATTACTCAATCGTTGTCAAATTTCTTGCAAAGTTTGTTGATCTGACGACATATGCATTATTTTTTCTATGACTCAGTATTCACCTGTATGGTCGTTGTATGTTGGAAGAAAATGATTCTTTCTGACAAAAGAAAATAACTACAGGGAATTTTCAAGGTGACGCGGTGTCTTTGTACTGTGAAAAAACAATCATGACATATGATTGAAATTTGTGCAGTTGCTCATAACACTATTTGTTTCACATTGGGAATATTTTCCTTTATATACAATGATTTTAGTCTCTCAAATCGACATATTGAAGTCATTGTGTAACAGGTAATTTCTACTAGTATCCTTTATAGTCTAACAGCAGTGCTCATATGATAGATGTGTCCCTATTGTTTAAGATAGCATTTCTGTTCGATCGAGTCTTATACGTAGTTTTTAACTGAAAGTTGATGAGAAAGAAACCAAATCAGTGGCGCGTGTTCATTATGTCATCTGAAAACTTATGTACCCTCTTGTAGGTTATTGTCTAATTGGTAAGCTGAGAACGCATTTAGCAGCAATGGAAGAACGTATTGCACGCGTTGCTGATAGTGGACGCACTCACATGGATCTGAGGTTGAGTGTGTGTGGTCCAAAAGCGACACGCGAGTCTCGCATGGAAGTGGTAGCATGGATAGCTGTATGCAAATTTAATTGTAATCTCGAAGGTGGTTTTGTTCGTGACTGGATCGTAGCCAACGAACGAGTTCGCCCTGCACCAGAAATTCAACCTTCGGATTGGGTCAAATTCGATGCGCTAACAGGTACCCCTTCTCTTTTGAAAGCTTTGGTTCCTTCAGATCTCGACTGTAAAATGCCGTTGAACCAGTACTTTGACGTCGAAAAGTTTTGCAATGAGATCAATGCTTTCAATATGAAGCCACAATTGTTTCGTTCTCGCCGTTCCTATCGGTTACTATTCGATCAGTATCATTCTACAGGGCCATTCACCTTGGAATTGATCGAGCCATACAGCAATGTTGGATTTCGCATACCCGATCTTGATGTAAATAATCTTTGTGTAAAACGTGACCAATGTAACGAGCTCACTCAACGTGTTGATCTAAGTGAATCGCCGTGTTTCATTAGTATGAAGCAAATTATTGAGAACATTCAATGCAAAAAATTTCACGTCCTACCTTTACTAAATGAACTTATTATCAGTCGTATTCAAAAAATGGTCACTCGAGGTTGGACACAGATAGGTGTCCCACTAATAAACAAACCTCAACAAATCAAGCCTATCTTTGCGGTCAGTTCGTTAGTAGAAACCTCAGTTCTTTACAAAACAATTGCGAATCAAATGCAAAAAATTACTTCAGGTATCATTATAAGTATAGAACACGTTCATAATCCTGAACTGGATATTGTCTACGCATCAATGAAAAAAATAATTACCAATGCATGTCCGGATCATAATCCGAATGAACAGTTTTTGTTTCACGGTATACACACCGACAAAGCGAAGAAACTTATGGAACAAGGGTTTGATTATGGTTTATTCAAGACTCATGGTCAATTGGGTAAGTTGAAAGCACTTATTAGGAGAATATTCTTAAAATTATTGACTGTAGGTAATGGTGCTTATTTTGCTGACAATGCACAGAAGTCTCATGAGTATACACTGCCTGCGGATAATGACACTACACGTATTATGTTTTATAATAAGGTGATCCTAGGTCAAACAATGAGCATGAACCATATGGATAATACTCTGTGCTACGCGCCACAAGATCATCATTCTGTTCAAAACACTGTCTCTGATACGTCCGAGTACGTTATTTATCGCTTAACGCAAGTTCTGCCGATTGCTGTAATCACTTATCGCCTTATTTCTTCTTGAATAAATATTAAAAAATCTTAGTTGAGATCGATGTAACAGGGTGTGGGTGTAGGTGAGGAAAGCAAACACATACACCCCTTTCGACAATAGGTTATTGATCTTTGTAGACAGAATTTTCAATTCTAGTATCAATAGAATATATTTCAAAAAAGTATTTATTACTGCAAACAATAATCAATTATTAATCAATTAAAGTACAAGTTACAATTGGTAGTCTTATGTGAAATAAGTTTTTGTAGTATCAGAAGTTAAATGAATGGATATTATTTTACAAAGCATAATACTAGACTTTATCAATGAAACAAAACAAGAGTGACATTTAGTCTAGTCATAGATTTTGATAGATTTATAACGAACATGATGAAAATTGTCATATCGAGTTTGGAGCAAACTTAATCACGTTTCAATAAATTATATATCAATAAATGTTATTTTTATTGCTTAATTTTAAGACATCATTCAAAATCAACACTGTATAATTCTAGATGTGTTAAAATTATAAATCTGTATTGTTAAACAAATATATTTAATTATCTCATACTAAAAACTATTTTTTGTAACATTAAAAATTATCGTCATATATCATTAAAAGTCTTGAGTTTTATTAGTATTGTTAAAAACAATCGTAGAAAAGCGAGTTTATCATAAATATCACATCAAAAAAACAAATGATAAACATAGTGATCATCAGAAACTCAACAATTATTTTTTTAATATATTGAACATTTCAGGGATGAGTGTGAGTGTGGATGTCAGAGTAAAGCGAAGAAATTTGAGTATCCCCATTACGGCTCGCGTGGAAGCGCAGATTTTTATAGTAATATTAGAGACATGCTCAAAGTCTATATTTATAAAGACGTGCTTGAAAAGATCTTTTATTAAATATTAATATTTATCTTAACAAAAAAAAACTTACTCTTTGAAGTGTAAAGAAAAGAATAATATATTTACCAAAAAGCTTCTCTAAGTATGTCTTTGCGAATAAAAGCTTTGAAAATATCTCTATTATTAATAAAAAAAACTTATATTGTCTGCTAAAGTTGTAGTGAAAATATTTAATATTTTGACAAAGTATGACTTTAGTGCCATCTTATATATTACGTTTTTTCTTGGTAAAGTGACTTTTGGCCCATCTTAAAGACAAATTGTTATTATGAGAAGACGATCTAGACAAGTTTTTTAAATTTTGAATTTATGCATTTCTTACTGAAACAACTGTTCAAACATATTTTTCTTGTAAGTCATATTTTAACTATGAGTTATTAAGTACATATACAATTCGAAGAAAATACTTATTTGATAAGAATCGCATTAAAAGGAATAGCCTAAACTCTTTATCACTAAAGATTGTTGAAAAACAAAATGATGAGAACGAGAGGAAGTAGCTTTTTCTTTAATATTAGATGTACATGCAACAATAAAATCTTAGTACTTAATATGAAATCAAATATGACGCATTTATCATATCAAATTTAAGTTTGAGAAAGATTCTTCAATACAATCATTTATCTAAATAATACCAAAGTGAAAATACTGAAAAAGACATTGGTAATTGTCTTTATCTCTCTTATAATTATCTTTTCTTTTTTATAAATTCTATTCATTTATTATGAAAGGATATGATGTTTTCAAGACTCATCAATTATTTACGTCAATTGAAAACGACACAAAACTAATGATGTGTAAGGTATTATCTTCTATGAAAAGAATAAAATATATAATGTCCATTGTAATTCGTTCCCATATTATATTTAAAAATACTAGTCATCTTAAATGCCGGTTTTTTTTCTGTTTCTGTTTGATTTGCTTTTCAATTTATATTTACAGCATTTAATAAACAAGTAACCTATAGTGAATAGAAGAAAAAAAGAGAGAGCATTGACGTAGCTCATCGATTTTCTTAGGCATTTATTTATCTTCACTTTGATTTTCTCTCTCCGTTTCTTTGGCGGAAACCGACTATAAAAATATTTATTCCGCAATCGTGGTAAGTTAACAAAGATTAATTAGTATGTTTTCCTTTTGACATACGTGATATTTTTTATTGATTTTTTTCTCACATATTTCACATCAGTTAACGTTAAAAAAAGGTAAAGATTAACATTCTTTTCAAGCTGATAAGTATTTATTGCGTGACAGGAAATTCAGACACAAATATTTATATAATGACAGCGCTGCAGAATATGTTCACTTGCGCGCGCGGCACTTGAAAAGTTTTTCCTTCTTTTGATAATTATTCCACTATTAATAGAAAATCTTTTATCTAAGAGACAAATTCTGCACGTCTGCTTACTTATCATATTTTTCTGAGAAAATATAAACATATAAATATACGCGAAAAAAATTTCTCTTTTATTCTTCTTTTAACTATGAAGGGTTACTTATTGATATCTGCTGTAGATGAAGACATAAATAAAATACATTATTCTAATTCATTGTGAATTATTCCGTCCGAAATAATAACATAGACATTGATATCGAGAATATTCTTATGTTTATTGCTTAATACTTATAGATCTATTAGAAGCTCCGATTGACAAAGAACGTAAAATGGATTCTTCATTGACATTAGGTTTGAATGATCCAGTAAATACAAATGAGTTAGAATCACGAAAACAACATCAACATGTAACAAAGGCTGAATATTTACCTATTGGTTCATCGCGTAAACTTAATTTATTACTCCAACGTTCACTTCGATATTCGTATCGGCAACGATATTGTCGATGTTGTCCAACAATATTTTGTGAACTTTTATTTTCATTAATTCTTATTGGATTATTAGCTTTAATACGTCATGAAGCTGAAGCACTCGTTGAATGGATAAATAAGAATTCTCTTTCTGAGTCTAGAAATTCTGATTATCGTCGATGTCCACAAAATAGAAATACAATAATAACAACAAGTTTATCAACAGATTCAATATACAGTTGTTTCAAATTTCTATCAAGTTCTTTCTATTCAGGAACAGCTTCAGGCATAATAAATTTTGTATTTCAACCAATAACAAATGATACGAATGTTCTTGTTGAACGTGCTAAAACACGTTTAAAAAATATGAATTGTGAAAATTTAAAAGTTCGGTAAGTTGATCTAATTGATTAATTATATTAATAAAAAACTTTTTTTAAAGAAATCAAAATATGGATGATAAAAATGATAGTCATTTATTACAAAATGATACAGAAGATACAGTTATTATTGATTTTAGTTCAACATCCAATTTAAAAAATGATCATAATCTTGATTGTAAGTATTTAAAGAATAAAAATATAACGAATCTGCATATATTTATATATAGATAACATAATGGTTCGAATGCCAAGTATTATTCCTAAAACTGATCCAATTGATCTATCATTTCTATCATTTTTACATCCATGTAAATAATCTAAAGATAATTTTACTTATATAAGATTAAATTTGAATTATATTTAGCATTTATTCCTGATCGATCTAGTTTAATTGATTTTAGTAATACTTCTAATTTTGAACATTCAGGATTACCTGAATTTAGTGATGTAAAAATGTTTATTGATTCATTACTTATTGGTTATCAAACGAATAAAAATATTGAATTTGAACTTCAAAGAGAACCTATAATATGTACACCATATCGCGAAGATTTACTTTTTGGTAACATAAAATTTATATATATATCGAAAAAAATAAATAAATATTTTATTTTTTAGAATCAGCAGTATTGATAATAATAGTTTTAATGTTTATTGATTTTGTATATTTTATTCCGTATGTAAAATATTTCTAAATCAGTAGATGTATATATTTGTATTTCTTAGATATTTAATTCTTCTAACCAGTTTAATTCGAGAAAAAAATGATAAAGTTAAAGAAATTCTTAAAGTAATTGGAATTGAACCTATTTTAAATAATTTTGCTCAAGCAATCCGGTAAAATATTATTTTCTTTCTTTAAATATTTTTCGAATTTTTTTCTTTTAGAACATTAATTATTGTGTGTTTTTTGACATTATTATTATGTATTATATATAAATTAAAATTAAAACCTGATGCATATTTTAATACAGTTAACTTCGGTATTCTTTTTCTTGGATATTTTATATATGGTTTACAATTAATATCATTTTGTATAATGAATGCACAATTATTTGATAAAACTTTTCGTGCAGTATTAGGCACTTTTCTCATATATGGTTTATCAATATTTATATATCCATATACTATTGTATGGCCAACAGCTATACAATATATATTCATATTTCTTAGTCCCTATATTGCTGGACGTTCGATTTTTCAAGTAAAAATTTTTATTTATTAAGTTTCGAAATTAAAATTTTGTTTTTCTTAGCAAGCAATTTTACATGAGTTAGCATATAAAGATATAGCATTATTTCAACCAGTTTATCGTCATATACCAATATATTTTGTAACATTGATTATTATGATTGTTAGTTGTGTTTTCTATTGGATTTTATCTTGGTATTTGGAAAAAGTTTTACAAGGTAAAGAATAACTAATAGTTACAGATATCCATTGAGAATAACTACGCATGAGATCGGAGTGTGGGTGTGGAAGAACAGTAGCTCATACCTATACATCCACACCTACATTCGCCCTCACCCACTCACTCACACCCACCCACCCTATTGCGATGATTGTACTCTTGTATATCCTTGTGTCTCATTGTTAACACACTAATGTAATATGATGGAGTATATTTTTGATTAATTTAAAACATTCTACTAACTAAATCTTTATTTATGATCTATTTTTTTTCAATTTTAGGTGAATATGGTATTCCACTTGATTGGAATTTTCTTTTCAAACGAAATTATTGGCGTCCAGAAAAAGTTAATCATACTATTGAAGCATTTTCTGATCGTGCTTTACCTCTTAAAAGAACTCATTCCAATAGTAGATCAATTGTTCATGTAAATCATCTTGTTAAGAAATTTGGTCTAGATAAAGTCGCAGTTAATGATGTATCATTTGATTTATATGAAAATCAAATAACATCATTACTTGGACGAAATGGTTCAGGTAAAACAACAATATTTAATTGCTTAATTGGAATATATAGACAATCATTCGGTATAATAACAATTGAAAGTGAAGATGAAAGAGCTTTGGATACACGAACAAATATGGAATTATTAAGAAAATCTATGGGTTACTGTCCTCAACATGATATTCTTTTTGATTTATTAACTGTAAAAGAACAAATTGAATTTTATGCAATAGCTCGAGGATTTGAAAAAAGTAAACAACAAATAGCCTTTGAAATGATTCGTTCAGTTAATCTTGAAGGATCACAAAATCTTTACTGTAATACATTATCACGTGGAATGAAAAGACGTTTATCATTAGCTTGCGCATTTATTGGTGATACAAAAATAATTCTTCTTGATGAAGTAAGTATTTATTTATTTATTTTGATTATTTTTTCTATTTTAAATATAATCTAAGCCATCAAGTGGTCTTGATCCATCTAATCGTCGTTTACTATGGGATTGGTTACGTTCAATGAAAGAAGGTAAAACACTTTTATTAACAACACATTTTATGGAAGAAAGTGATGCTTTATCTGATCGTATTATGATTATTGCTAATGGAGTTATTAAAGCTGATGGAACATCAGCTAAATTAAAAAAACAATATGGATCAGGTTATAAATTGATTATTAATAAACAAAGTAGTTGTCGAACAAATAATATTGAAAATGAATTACGTAATTATTTACCAGAATTAAAAGTTGAAACAGATATATCTGGTGGTGATGTCGTTTTTCGTACAAATCAACAACCAAATGATCAATTTATTCATGCATTACATCATCTTGAATCAATGAAAAGAAATAATCGAATTAAAAATTATGGCGTACAAAATAGTACTATGGATGATATATTCTTAAAAATTACAAGAGATACAGAAGTTAAAAATAATTCAGGATCAACATCCATTTATACTAATACGATCGGTTCGTTAATGATTTTTGTTTATTAATGAATAACTAACTCGAGGATGTGGGTGCGGGGTGTGGGTGAGAATATTGGTGTGGAAGAAGAGTAGTCCATACCTATACATTCACCCTCACTCACGTACTCACATCCATCTACATCCGTACTCACACCCTCATAATTATAGAGTTTAGTTCTCTATGTTGAAATTTATTTTGTTTGTTGCAGAAAAACAATGCCGCCATGTATTTCAGCATCAACGTTCTCTTTCTGGTCCTCATTATTATTTAAGTCAATTTCATGGATTATTAATAAAAACTGTACTTGTTCGTTATCGTCGTTGGGGATTAACACTTCTTGTTTTATTATTACCAATTTTATACAATCTTTTATCAAATTTAATATCTCAAAGTCAAAATGATACAGGAATTTTTAAAATGAATTTCAATTCTCTTAATCCACAAACAATTTTATATCATACACATTCAAGTATATATAAATATTTTCTTGCATCTATTAATGGTGTAAAACTTGAACAAGGATCAGGAAATATATCTGAAATGAATGAAAATATTTGGAGTAAGTTTTAATATTATTAAAATAATGATTTTTTATTATTTTATTCTTATACTAGAAAAACGAATGGATCTTTCATATACATATACAGATATTTATCTTGGTTTGAATATTCCTCCACCAGCTGGAGATACTTATAAGATTCAAGCATTATCGTCAAATTTAATATCAGGTTATGAAGTTATATCTCTTGCATCAAATATATTCTATAAACATGCATTAAATGATTCAAGTGCATCGATTCAAACAACACTTATTTATAAAAAAAATACAAGGAATTTTACTGAAGAACCATCGATTGGTAAATTAATAGATATATTAAATATAGTATCATGTGTTAGAAAAATATTACCAACATCACTTTTACTTCATTTGTATGTAAACTTAAAAAAAATATATTTTCATTGAAAAAATTGTAATTTGATTTTATTTAGGTTTATATTCTATATTTTATTCTTTTACACAACTGTATTTGTAATCAGTGAACGAAAAGATAGCTTTTTATCATTACTGAATATTAGTGGTTTACAGTAAATAAAACTTAATTATTCAATAAAATCGATAGTAAATTTTTATTTCTAGTCCAGCATCATATTGGTTATTTACTTATCTATTTGATATGACAATATCTATTATATGGTTTTGTTATTTACTTGCAATTTATTGTATATTTGATGCTGCTTTTGATAGTCGACCAAAAAATAAATCATTACAAAATGTAGTTGAATTTCTTAGATCATGGGATTTACGTAAACAGTTTTATCGATTATCAATTTTAATAGCATTACCAACTTTACCATTTGCTTATTTATTAACAAAACTTTTTAAAAATGATATTCTCGTATGTACTTCTTTTCATATGTAACATTTCTAATATACGATCAATACATTGCAATTATAATTCATGAGAAAATAATCATTCACGAAAGATGTGCATGACGACAATCTGTTTCTCTTTACCCTCGTGATAGCAGTGCGACGTCAGTTTTCTGAATTTCCAGCCGCAATGAACATCTCTCTCATTCACTTTTTCGGAAAAGTTACGTTGATGATTATGGGATATAACTTCAGTGTTATAACCCCTGACGGTATTTTTATTTATTTTACTAAATCATCAAACTTTGTTTTTTCTCATAACTGTTATTATTATTCTTTAACTGATTTAATCTATATTTTAGGGTGGTATAACCATATGTTTTATATTAATAATTCTTCATTCTACAAGTATTATTTTCTCAGCTTTGAGAACATATATGATAAGTATATCTATTCAAAAACTTTTATATTGGTTATTTAGTATCATATTTCCAACTATTAATTCACAAGCTATAATAACTTATATCTTAGCACATGAAAGTCAATTCTGTAAAGTAGCGATTCCACTGATTATAGCAGACGATCGTGAGGACAAACTATATTTTGAACCTATTGGTGATGACACAATTGGTTGGAATATAGCTATTCTTGTTTTACATATAGTTATATTCTTATTCTTATTAATTATTATTGATAGTGGTTTATTACAATTTTCATTTTCAAGTTTCTATAAACCAAATTTTAATGAAAATACTCTTGATGATGATGTTTTAGCTGAACGTCATCGAGTTTTAGAAACGCAAACACATACATTTGAAGATGAAGAAAATGTTGATCATTTAACAGTCAAAAATCTTGTTAAATATTATTCAAGAAGAAAAATTTTAGCTGTTGATCATCTAACATTTGGTGCAAGACGTGGAGAAGCATTTGGTTTACTTGGTTATAATGTAAATAAACAATAATAATAATACATTTCTTTTTTTCTAATTAATTAATTTAAAATAGGGTGCTGGTAAAACAACAACATTTCGTACTGTCGTTGGTGATATAATATCAACACACGGCACAACTTATATAGATGGACAAAATGTTCGTCGTCATATAAAATCCACCCGTCATTTAGGTTATTGTCCACAACAAGATTGTAGTATGGATTTTCTAACTGTTCGAGATAGTCTTTATCTAATAGCCCGTATACGTGGTGTTAAAACATCACGTTTAAAATCAATTGTTGAAACAATGAGTTCATTATTCTTGCTTGATTCTTTTTTAAATAATTATATTGATCAATTAAGTGGTGGAACAAAACGTCGATTACATACTGCTATAGCATTAATTGGTATTAGATTTATTTAAATAAAACTTATTAATTTCTTTGTCTTGTAGGACCACCATTAGTAGCTATTCTTGATGAACCAACAACGGGTGTTGATCCAAATGCACGTCAACAAATGCAAGAAATATTTTTAAATGCTGTTAAAGCTAAATTAACTATTATTTTAACAAGTCATTCAATGGATGAATGGTAATGAATAAAATGAATTATAATTCATATGTTTTTCGTCCTACATTTCTAGTGAACGTGTTTGTAATCGTCTTGGTATAATGGTTCGTGGTCAATTTGCTTGTTTAGGTACAATTCAACATTTAAAATCGAAATTTGGTCGTGGTTATACAATTGAAATTAAAGTTCGTACAACTCCTGATGAAACAAATGCATTAATAATACAAAATGTTCAAAGATTTTTATTATCACAACGACAATATCAAATTGAAGTTAAAGAAACAACACATTCAACAGGTTTATTTCAATGTGGACAAGGTACACCGGCTGAATTATTTCAATTACTTGAAGAAAATAAACAACAATTACAAATTGAAACATATACAATATCACAAACAACACTTGAACACGTATTTTTATCATTTGGGAAACAAATTCAAACTAGTACAGATGAATAAATTCAATCATTATTTAAAGAAAAAACAGAATTTTATTGTCAAATACTTTGTATATAATTCTTTAAATTTATTCAAATAAAACTAATTCATAATCAGTACATATTTGCGGAAGAATACCTAATCGATCATAAACTTTTTGTCCGGAATAATTATCTGCAGCTGTTTGCCAGATAATCGAATGAATATTATGATATTGACGAGCTTGTTCTTTACATGCTTCTATTAAAGCATTAGCAACTAGGGTCCTGCGGGAACGATTTTTTCCCGCATTTTTCCGCAGAAACGGAAATTCTCGTGATAAGCTCGTGAACGGAAACGATATTAAAAACTGATGTTCTCGAAAATCTTGAGGGTGGGTGCGTGGTTATGGATACTGTATTCAACTAGCACCAACACCCACCACACCCTCGTTTTTTCTCATTGCTCAGCTCGACTCCAAGCCCTTCGAATAGTGTTGAACATAACTTAAATCTTGAGGGTGACTGTGGGTGTGGGTGGGATATAAATGATACACTCACACACATCCAAACCCTCAAGATGGTTAAGGATATGAGTAAAGTGTGGATGCGACTTTTAAGTTAAATACATCTACCTTCGCATCTTTATCCTTTTATTTTACTATACCTAATTAAAAATTTTCTTTTTCATTTTTTCTTTAGTTACGAATACTGATGAAAAGTTTGACAGTTATCCTGAAGTTTCTGTGACTAAAACGTTTGCAATTTCTATACCTTAGAAGGATCCTATTATTTTAGTGACTCTGAACGCTGATTAACTTATAAAATCATGCATTTCTGTTATAGCAAGGAAAAGAAAGAGAGAGGAATAAATAACTTTAACATGCTTAATATTGAACAAATATAAAACGAGTGCGTGATATTTCGTCAGTATTCTGAATTAAATCTAATAAATTTATTCATTAGACAACAAAGAATGAGACAGTTACCTTGGAATATTCAAGAAGCATTTTTTACGTGATATTTATTTCATTATATAAAAGGCTATCGATCATTTTTATTTGAAATGAATAAGAAAAGAAAAACCATAATATTATTCATAAAATTTGACGTCAATAGACAAATATAATTCAAAAGATGAAGGAGTATTTTACTGCAATATATTTTTTTTTGAAATCATTTCTATAAAAGTAATATCGACGGCATATCACAGGTAAAAACGTTTGCTATTGAATGCACATTCATTTTTATACTTAAAAAGATTAGTTGTTCTCTATGAATGTATTCGACCATATTCGAATATTGCTATTCATTTTTGTGTACTCAAAAAGTGAGTACACTCTAGAATCGGTCAGTGCGTCCGTCTGTCCGTTTACACGATAACGTTCGAAACGAGAGGCACATCGTAATAAAATTTTCTGCACAGTTTAGTCTCACGAATAGCTAAGTCGAATTCGAAGATGAGCCTGGTTGGGCGAGCCCTTTCTGAGTTATTGCAAAAAATACTCGTTTTTTCCTATTTTTTTTCTATAGGAAGATCGGCGTGTGCCCATTTTCGAAAAAATATTGCCTACGAGACTAAAATAAAACTCACTTATTATATACCATTTGACAGAGAATTGAACTACCTACAAAATGGTATATAACACACAGTGAAACAAGACATCTAAGTTACCGTTATGTCAAACATAATTAATTAGGAAATGGTCGTAATGTTGTTAACGATGTCATTGAGCTAGAATTAGAGCTTTATCTTCTGATCGCAGATGTTACTTCGAGGTGTGCTAAGTCGGAGAACTCGACTCTGTACTCCGTTTGCCTCAAAATCCCATTGGCTGAGCAATAACCAATAAAAATCAAATTACTGATAAAATATTTTTTCTACGGTAAATCTAGACGAAGAGTTCAGATCTGAGCTGTATTCGCTCCTATATCCTCTCAGATGGGCACAGCCACTAGAAACGGTGCTTATAGAAAAGATATCTCATTATAATTTTGACATCCAGACATTCTAGCAAGGGGACCGCGAGTGAAATTATAGAATTATGGAATCCAAAAACGTTTACAGAATCCGCGAGAATCCTTGGGAATCTTGAGAATGAATCCTATTCCCAAAAGTTACACATTCCGGAATTGCTCGACCCATCCAACTTAACACAAATCAATTCCGGAATTCCTTGCATCCAATCCCTGCATTTTCCGGAATTTCTCGCGCTCGATTCCTGCCTATTCCGGAATTGCACAAGTTATACTTCATGTAGAAATGATCCTGCTCAATAATCAAATCGATTCCGTAGCGGAATTCCGGAATTCCTGCACATTACTGCTTTTCCGGAATTATCCGGAATAGGTAGGAATTCCTGCTCATTCCGTGCTTGTTCAAGGACCGAGCCTCCCGCGCACCCACACTATTGTGCTTGCACACCGACGAAAGCTTTCTATGCTAAACTGTACTTAAATATCAATAGATCGAGCCATTCCGGAATGTGCAGGAATTCCGGGAAATGCACGAATTCCGGAATTCCGTATTTCTCACCATGTCAAGCGATTCCGGAATGGGCAGGAATCGAATGCAGGAAATTCCGGAGTTGAAAGCTGTTAAGTTAGGTGGGCCAGACGATTCCGGAATGTGTAACTTTCCGGAATAGGATGACTGCTCGGAATCTTTAGGAAGTTTTGGGAATCCATTGGAAATCGAAAATCGTAGATAAGACACAAAGATTCTTGACATTCATCTTGAGGGTGGATGTGGCTGTGATTGAAGCAGAGTGACTCACACTTCTACCGACATTCTTTCCGTGAATTTTTTCTTAAGTATTTTTTAAATGAAATATAGGACGACCACGAGGGCTGAGGGATATGCGAAATTATTGTTTATAAAACTGG
>CAJNOI010001429.1:0-12452 GCA_905250115.1 Adineta steineri | reverse complement strand
CATGGAATTGAAAGGTATAGAAGTTTTTTGGACGAACATTCGAATATGTCTCAACAAGGAGCTGCACTTCAAAATTATAATAATGAATTAGTTAAATGTTCGTAGTTCTTTTTTGAATTATTAATAAATTTAATTTGATTTTATTGTAGGTATTGAAGATTTATGTGGCAAACGTGATGAATTACAACGTCAAATATTAATTGAAGAAGAAGATAAACATAAACTTGAAAATGAAATACGTTTAGCAAGTGAAAAATTAGCTCGAATCAATGAAAATCTAGCAAAAAAAATTACAGCAAGAACAGAATTTGATCGAACAATTAGTGAAACAGAATCAGCATATATGAAAATTCTTGAAAGCTCACAAACATTACTTAATGTAAGATTTAATTATCCAAATTTATTTATTTATTTATCTTTTTGTTTTTCATTTCAAAGGTTCTCAAACGTGAATCAAATTCACTTCGTACTAAAGTTGATGAATAGATCTGATAATAAATAATTATTTATGTTTATCTGTTATTCGATTTATATAATTTCTTTATATGTATATGAACAATAAAAATACAAATAGGATCTAATTTATAATACAAATGTTTCTAGTGCAATTAAATTAATGTATAATGATTTGCAATAACTTTTCAAGTTTCAAATGAAAAGCATGTTTAGGACAGTTGCTCGCAGAAACTACTTCACTATGTATATGTTGCAGTAGAAATTACAATGCAGGAAAATTTCAAATTAACCTAGGAAAAACCAAAAGTTCAGTTGTTTGTTCAAGAATTCTTTTTTATGCGTCAATGATCGACTACCTAGTAGTAGGAAATAGATGTCTGAGTCTTCCCTTTATAATTTCCTCAGTTACTCGTTACCATTAGGTACCTATAAAAATAGAACAAATGAAAATTTCCGTACTTCACTGTACTTTGTCATACTTCATATTATAAAATGCGTTGAAGTACTGTGAAGTATTTGGACTTTTATATTGGATAAACTCATAGCCAGTACATCTGTAATATTTCGAAGATAACTCTGAAAGATCCTTGAAGTAGTATAGAATTTTTTTTTTTTTTTGCATATAACTATATGATTTGCGAGCAATTGGCCGTCTCCCTTTTTAACATAGTTTGATCCTATTGTATTTATTCTTCTGAAAAAGACGCCATCATTAATTATTAAATTTTCAATGTCAAATAACAATCATGTTTAAGTGATGCATCCAAGCATCTTATTATTATTTTTTTTAGTGAAGAGAAAAAAGGTGAACTATAACGGATTAATAGATTTACGAGAAGCTACACACACACGAATTACACTACTGTTAGAAAAGAAAGACAATATGTACGAGATTGCGAACAACCGCATTATACAATATAAATACAATTTACAAAAGATTGAGATATTAGTAACACACACACACACACACACACATTTACAGTAAATAATCATTTATTATCATTTGTTTTTAATTTTTCATATACACGCGCAAATAAATCTTTATAATTTGTTGGTTCATAAGACGATTTTAATTGTTTATTTTCTAATGAAACTTCATCATACAATGATAAATCATGTTCTGGTGGAGAATAAATACTTGATAGTATTGATTTTGTACTATCATTCGAATATTTTTCGAATAATTTTCGATAAGAATTCAATTCATTTTGTAATGAATCATTATCATCACGACGTTGTCGTTCAAGTTGAGTTACACGATCGATTAAATAACGTTTATCTTGTTCCGAACGATAAAGTTGATCATTCAATGTCGTACATTCAATTGTTAATGAATTAATACGTGATTTAAGTTCACTGAGATGTGTCTTAAAAACCGGTGCAGATGAAATATCGAATAAATTCGAACATACCGGTGATTCTAAGGGTATTGGCGAATTAGAGACTGTTTTTAAACTAAATGAATTTGAACGTTGTCGTTTGCTTGATACAGGTGTTGAGAAAATTGGAGTTGGATCAGAAGATTTCGCTTGAAAACATGATGAAAATTGTTTGACTCGAAAATTTCCATATTCATGTTCAATATCATTACATTGTTGACGTGTTTTTTCACAGAGATCAAATAATCTACAAAAATAAATGTAAAAAAAAAACAAAAAACAAAGATTTTTGTTTTGTCTACTCTTTAATATGTTGTCGATTTTTTTCATTTTCATGTCGTTGTAATGCAAGTTCTTGTTCAAGATCAAAATTAGTTGCATCTAATAGTTCAATTTGTTTACATTTTACATCAAATTGTTCACGAATATAAATAAATTTCGAATGTAATAACTAAATTAAATAAGAAAATATTCATCACTCAATTCTTTATTTTAATCTATCTCTTACTTTCATATCAGATTGTTTATCATCCATTTGTTTTTGTAGGACATGAATATAATTTTGTAATTCATGATTACGTTCAAGTAAACAGCGACCAAGTTCAGCTGCTAATCGAAGATCTAATTAAAATTCGATTATTTAATTTTTATTTAATGAAAATAATACCTTGTTCAAAATCATCTGAATTTGATGATGAAGAAAGTAGAGTATTATTAAGATCAAGTTCTGCACTCTCCATTATTGATAAAAGCATTATAGATGCTTGAACATGTTGATTGATCTGAAATAAGTAATGTTTTTGTGATAGTGACTGTGATGAAGCCATGCTTATTCGATTTGTCTCAATGAATAGATTCAATTGTTCATATTTCGAAGAAAGAAAGAAAGAAAGAAAGAAAAAAACGACGCAGTTTAGATTCTTCTTTTTCGCTATGAAATTGTTGGAGGTGGAGACTAATTAGAACAATAGAGGACAATGACTATCGAGACATACCCGAAGGAGAGGGAAGAGTAAAAGTATTTTTTGAACAAACAATCAGTTCGTGTTCTTACCTGATCTTATATACATATGACTAAAGCAGATACAATTTGATGTGCTTTCGTTTACAATGTCTATGAAGCGTATAGGCAAATATGTACACTGTTTTTCTTTTTCTTTACAATTTATCGTTATATGTGAGAAAATATATACTTATGCATGATTTCTACCAGAAAGACAAGGAAAATTATTGGTAGTGAAAGAGTGTCGAGACGAATATATCGTAGATATAGTTTATCATTGTCACTGCCGTCACTCATCATATACATAAATTGTATAGTAAAACAAAGAGAGGAAGGGAGGAAGGAAGAAAATGAAAAATAGATTACAAACATTTCTACTATTCGTTACTATCGTTTACTTAAAGATTATAAAAATCTAACAGGCGTATAAATAAATAGTTGTACAAGTGTTTATAAAGTAAATCGAATAGGTATATATATATGTTGAAACATAACATTGCATACAGACGACTGATCGATATCATCTTATTTTTTCTCTCTCTCTCTCACTCTCATTTTCTTTTACATAATAACTTCTATGATGATTACTACGGCTGCATTTTTACTGACATACTCTAATTAGTACGCACGTTACTTCAAGTAACTACGCTATGCTCAGTTGACCTCGAACACCTCATGATATATATATAACAAAATTATATTTATTTTTTTTTGTATGTCATCATCTTCATTTTCTTATACATATAGAATTGATGAATTCTATATACCGTATACATACAATAGTGTGGGTGGAAATTTGTCACTGTTAATTCTTCATTTATTTTTTCATGTTATTATTAGTTTTTGTAATCAAGTAGAATAATGACCTTGACTTACTCAAGAGGAAAAAATAAGATAACATATGAGTAAAACAAAAAATCAAATGCTTCCAATCAAGTTGAATAGATTTCTTTCATATTTAATATGCAATAGATACTCATTATTTTTTTGTATTTATTAGATCTTTACGTTAGAGTAAATACTTTTTATGTACATTCAAGGAAAAAAAACATAACTTTTATTGAATCATATATAGATCTAGATTAAGAAAAAAGGAGTTAGTTAGCATGCATTTTTTTTGTATCGAAAAAAAAGTCACTTACTCTTGTCATCAGTATAATATTCAAATAAATGTCGTATATTTTTACATATATATATATATTCTTTGCTATAGGATAAGAGAACGAGTATCTATTTTTTTAGTAAAGGATGAGAGATGAATACTAATTTCTATAACATCGGATGCTTGTTTTTTTATTGAGAGTAATTTCACAATGTCCAACCAATATGAATGATAGATATATATTCATATCTTGTCATGGTATATCGACTTTTTTTTTTCTTTGAAGAGAAAATTAATCTGCCGTAGGCAAAATTAACTTTTTATGACGTTTGATAAACATAAGCGCAAAGCATACTGTGTTTTTATGCCTTATATATTTTTTGATCTTACTGTCTGTGTTTATTTAATTAAATGTTTTGATGGAAAGCATTTAGACAAGTGTAGCTACCAGACGATAGGGAGACAATTTATTTTTTTTAAATATTTTGAATGACTGTATTCAATTGATATGATTATTAAGTAGAAGATAAAAGTCTAATGCTTATGGGAAATATATAAACTTGACTAATATCATTAAAAGTTGCAAGTATTTACATTCGCAAAAACATCCAATTACCATGATAAAGAAATATAGTGACTTATATGAAATTTGTATATATTCATATTTAATGGTATGATTCACTATTGTATATTAGAATTCGTCTAACTCATTTGATATTTTTGTGTAGATTACACATATTTTCTTCATTAAGAAAAATGATTTATAGGTAATTACTTTTTCTATAAAAACAAAATAATCTTTTACAATATATATTCAAAGTTAAAATCTAAAGAAGATGAAGAAAAAGGAGTAAACTAATTATAATGGACAACAATGAACTTTTGATATAATTTGCTATCGATTTTGATGATCTATTGCTTATGGAATTGATTTACCTGTTATTGAGTCTATGAAGAATTCTTAACCTCTTCAGCATTAATTTTGTTTTTTTGAAATTAACTAGTAAAACTTTTAAAAAATAGCTTTTGAGGACACGTACGTTTTATTGTTATGTGTAGAAACAAAAAGTAATAAGATAAGAAATTATTCTATATGGCCAATTTTTTCACACTGAGAACAATCCTTATGAATTACGTGATATAATTTTGATAATTTTTTTTTCATCCCACTTTTACATATTACTCATATAGAGACATGTGGCATATACTTATTCTGTTCTTGTTTCGTTCGTTTTCATCCTGTGTGTCGTGGCTAGTCAGATTCCTAATAAACTAAACTCATGTTTTTTATTTACTGAAAAATTACTTATATACATGTAAATATTTGTGTGCTTCCACATATTGCGGTTGACTAAAGAAAGAGTAGCAACTAACTTAAAAATGGCAAGCTTGATAGAGCATCAACACTTAATATGAGTGATAACACAGAGATACACAGTTGATATGAATCTTAAGAACCGGTAGAGAGAGCTCCAGTCAGTACAGGATGTTAAAACCAACATAGAGAATACAAAGAAAACAGAGTTAAGGAAGTGTAGTCTTCAACTTTCATTGGAAACTAATAGTGTAATAGACAATCTGTAACTCCTCAGAGCACTTTTTGAACTATCGCTCACATTATAATGCGAAAAATCATGAGAAGAAGATACGTTATTTATCCGTATATCATCTACAAAGCAACATCAATAATTTTACTTTTACAAAGCTTTTAAAAATTAGTTGTAATAATATTATTATGTTTTTGTTCACTAATATTTATGTTGCATAATTAAAAGATTAAGAGGATTACAACTAATTTCATAGCAGTATTATCCCTATCAATAGCAATTAAACATCGATTCTTGGATGTTAATTATATTTTTCGTAACTATATCAATAGTAGATTTAGAATATTTTCAAGATGGATAAACGTGAATAATGAAAAAATAGATCTGAATCATTGAAATATAGGCCAGAATAGAATATTTTTCTTATCTAAGGTTTTCTTTCATCATAGCAACAAAAACAAAGAAATTCTTCGATTCCTTTTCTTAGTCAACATTACTACTAGTAGACAGAATAAAAGCTCTCTTTTACAACACAGCACACGACCCTGAAGAAAACTTACAATATATTTTTTTGTGTTCTGTTATTCCTGTTCTCTTCCTCTATTTCCTTTCTTTTTCAAGCTGCCGTTGTCATCATATACGCACATACATGCGTCAAACAGAAAAAGAAGGCGAAGACAAAAAAAAAGAAAAAGAGCAAGATTAGTCAGCATTGTCGTCAATAAAATATTTAAATAAGTGCGTTTTTCTTTTTTATTTATTACTTATACGCTTTAATATTACAATACAGATATAATAATGAGTGGTTATCCATATGGAAATCAAGGTGGAGGTTATCCACCACAATATCCCGGAGATAATAGTGGTTACCCAAATTATCCCCAAAATACTGGTTATCCGAATTATCCACCAACTACTGGTTTTCAACCACCACCACCACAAATGCCAAACTATAACGATAATCAATCGTGTGCATCTTTATATGGAGCACCAAATACAATGCCAAATAATAATAACTATCCACCAGCACCGTATGACTCATATGGAGGAAATCAGATGCAAAATGCATCGTATGGAATGGGTCCTGGTGCGGGCGCTGGTGGCAACTATTGTCCACCACCACCATCACAATATCCTGGTGGACAAATGCAACAACCTATGTATAATCAACCACCACAGCAATATGGAGGTACACAGAAAAAAACATGTTTTAAATCAATAAATAATATTTTATTTTAGGATATGATAATTCACAATATCCTCAACCTCCACCACCTCATGCAGGCGGTGGTATGTATCCTAATATGCAAGGAGCACCACCCTATGGTGTAAGTAATCATTTATTTTTTCAATATTTTATACATGCATATATTTACAGGGAGGTGCACCATCTTTTCCAAATCAACAACCAGGATTTTTACCACATGAACAATCATCAATGTTTCTAGCTAGTTTAGAACAATATCAAGGAACAGTTATTCCAATAGCAAATTTTAATCCCGAAGCTGATTGTCAAGCACTCGGTCATGCTATGAAAGGCGCAGGTAAATTTAATATCACCAACTATTTCAATTGCAATATTTAATTTTTTTTCTAGGTACGAATGAACGTGCTTTAATCGATATTATTGCTAATCGATCAAATGTACAACGTCAACAAATTAAACTACACTATAAAACAATGTATGGTGAAGTACGTATTCTATTAATTCAATAAATTATATAATATGACTAATAATCATATCAATTTAGGATTTAGTTAAAAAAGTTAGTGGTGAATTAAGTGGTCATTTCAAAGAAACTATCAATGCTTTATTCGATGCACCGGCAAATTATGAAGCATGGGCATTACATGAAGCTTTACATGTTAGAATTTAATTTCGATAAATAATTGATATTTAATTTAAAGTTTTTCTTAGGCTGGTAAAGAAGGAGCCATACGTGAAATTTTATTAACAAGAACTAATGCTGAAATTCGTGCTATTAATGAAGCTTTCAAACGAAGTAAGATTATTCAAATGATTTATCTTTAAATTAATCATCATATTAAAATTTCAAAATAGCCTATAATAAAGATCTCGAACATGAGATTAGTCATCGTATACGTGGAACAGATTTTAAACGTATACTTGTGTCTGCTGTACAGGTAAAAGATTATTTTTATATATTAGATAAAGTATATTTGCTTATTTTTTTTTCAAGGCTAATCGTGAAGAATTAACTCCTCAACAAATTCAACAAGCTCGTCAAATGGGTATTGAAAGTGTAATCGACCGGTAAAAACATCTGTCTCATATACTCGAAACTATTTTTTCTATATATATCGATAGTAATCGTGCTATGCAAGATGCTGATGCTTTATATAAAGCTGGTGCTGGTAAAATAGGTACAGATGAAAAGACTTTCAATGCAATATTTGCTCGACGTAGTTATTATCAACTTCGTGCTACTTTTGAAGAATATCAACGTGTAAGTTAGTTTATATGAGAAAAAGTAAATAATTAATTTTTCTTTTAAGAAACATGGAAAAGATATTGCAAAAGTTATTCGATCAGAATTTTCTGGTGATACACAAGATGCTTATCTTGTTTTAATAACATGTGTTCGTGATCGACCTTCATTTTTTGCTGAACGTATTCATAAAGCTGTGAGTGGTTTAGGTACAAAAGATTCAACACTTATACGTGTTATTGTTACACGTTCAGAGGTAAAAATTTTATTTCAAAATGAAAAGATAAATACCACTGAAATTTACTTTTTTTTTGTTAGATTGATCTTGCACAAATTAAACAACGCTATCAACAGATGTATAATCGTTCATTAGCTCATGATGTTGCTGGTGATACATCAGGAGATTATGAACGAGTACTTTTATCAATTCTTAAATGAAAACTGTGATGAATTAATTCAAAAGAACTTTTACATTTTATTTTAAACAATATATATTTAAATAAATTTATGAGCTAAATAATGAAAGTTATAGTTTGTTAATCTTAAAGAATAATATACACTTGTATAATTGTCGCTTGATAGCAGATTGTTTTTCGATTAAATACATTGAGTAGATATACGAAATTTTGAACTAAGATTTGAATATGTCTTGAAATCCGGAGAGTAAAAATCCGGAAAACGAAAAGTTCGGAAAACAAAAATCCGAAGAAGAAAAAATTCGGAAAATTTCTGATATCGTTCTAACAGAAGAGAATGATAATATTCATTCATAAATGTTTATGGTTGTCTACGTCAACCATAATTATCGTCTACCGAGTACCATTCTAATTTACTGTACTTTGCACTTCTATTAGTAAATATACACAGACATGCAGTTTGAGAGTGTAGGCGTTGTATCGATGCTTTATCCACACACATACCTTCTAGCTAAAATCAAAACACTTGCCAATCGAAATGTGACAGTTCCAATTCGAAAGAACTGAACCTGAGCTTTCGTAGTTCTACTTGCCAGATATTTCCAGGGCGATACGATCGATCGCGATGAACATCTCGTGGGACTTTCTTTATTGGTAGCTAGTAAAAAGTGTATTACGTCACTTCTCTTCAAATCAAATGATTTTTCCATTTCTTGTACATGCTTCTTTGGTAAATAAACTGTTGAATCTTATTTTACTCCAATTAACTCTGTTAATGCTCTCTTGTAAGATTAGAAACTTTGTATTTAGTATAAAAAACAGCAGTAGCCAACGAGTGATTCTGTTGATCATGTGCAAACGTAGTCTGCATCAAAAAGATTATGTTTTATATGACTCATTCAAAGTTATATCATTTTCTTGCAAAACATATTGATTCTCTTACAGTTATTCTTTAAGTAGACAACTTGTCAACAGCATTGAAGGACGATATGACACTGTATATACATATTAGTGATTGATAAACTTGTATCGATCAACGTCACTAGTAATATGAGATTTGATGAAAAATGATATCAAAAATATTAGTTTATGATAATATAAAAGTAAATCGAAATAATTATAAGTAAATATTAATACGCCTTTTTTTAATTCATATTTGATGGAGTAAGATAGAAAGCTACAATTGTCGAATAGTATTGGTTATAGAATATATTATACCGATTTGATTTTTTTTGAAGAGTTTTCTTATAGTAGATTTCTAACATTGATATATTATTCACTTGAAGATGAAAATAAAATTATTGACTTAGGAATCATATTTCGCAAGTTTTTGCTTCTATCTAAGCTCAAAACTACAATACATATGATCTAAATAATTTATTTTTATTCTTGCTTTTTGCGGGACAAAGACATAACGTACTAGGTGTCCCGAACATCTGGTAATTTGTCCAGATGTTCGAAATTGACTTTTTTTTTACCATTTTTATCGGGAGTCCGTAAAACATGTTGGTCAGGAAATCATAATTTTAAAAAACACAGGGAAATCGAAACGAAATGCTCCACAATATGCGAAATATTATCACGAAATCTGGTGTGGGAGTGGGTGTGTAGTATGAGAGAAGAATGACTTATACATCCACATCCATACCCATTCTAATACTCTGCTTGTTTTAAATCTTTGTCATTCCGAAGACTTTGTATATTTTTATATGTCGGGAAATCGTAACGAACATCTCTTCAGGGAAACCGTAAAAAAAAGTTGGTGCGTTATGTCTCTTTCCCCTTTTTGCTACAAAAAATATTCACAGTCTAAGCTTTTATATGAAAACTTATTTTAATATACAAAATTATATTACAAGTATGATATATCTCTAAGAACAAAGATTGATTTGATAGACTTTTTAATATATTGTTCTGTATGGTCTAGCGAAATTTTCTATAATAGTACCAAATATCAAATTGATATTTGAATATACTCCGAATATGTAAATAACTTCAACGATCATTTTTGAAACTTTATAAATCATGAATTATTATATTTAATTCGATCGAATTCCATGTGATTATCACGAATTCAATTTCGTTTCAACGACATCTATGTCGATCGAACATTGTGTATTGATAATTGAAACCAGGGTAACCATACGTTTTTTAATAGAAATGTGTTGAAAAACACTCATGTTTCATTCATTAGAAAAACAAGATGCTTTTCGGTAAGAAATTTTGCTGTTCTTTCGTAGTGCTTTTGCATGATTTGCTTTACTCAGGCGATGAACCTCCAGCGAAAATTGTTTTCGGCACAACCCTCAATCGTCCTACGTTTCCTACTGATATACAGCATGATTGTTTTGGAAATTATCAAACACCATTACGAGGTGTACCAAATCTGTAAATTTCTTGCTTGAAGTAGTTCTATATATATATTCTTCTTCTGCTTTGTAATAAAAGTGGGCCAGGTTCCTACGAAAATGATGAAAAGACAACATTTCAATATGTACTTGATCATCAACCGATGAGTAATCGTGGTTATACATTCAATGCACGTACATCAAAACGAAATGTTTTTCCTACAAAGGTGATTCACAGCTATGATTTCTTTTGGTTTTCTTAATAGTAAAAGATAGTTCGTCGGTTTATTTTACTTGTTTAACAATAGAATGATGTACCAAGTCCAGATACATATCAAATGGATTTAACTAACTTACCGGAAAAGAAACACTCATTTAAACCATTCAATTTCGGTGGTGACCGATTACCAAGTCTTGCTAAACGTACTAAAATACCTGGGTATTTATTTTAATTGATATCTTATATAAAATTTTTTTTTAATAATAATTAAGACCAGGTAGTTATGAATGTGATGTTAAACAGAATCGTCAAGTACATATGCGTCATAGTTTCGGTGGACGTGTTGGTTTAATACCAGTTGTTAAAACTAAATGTATGCCGACAAATGAAGATAAAGTTTGAGACTAAGTTTATTTTCTAATAAAATAGTAGTACAATTATTCTAGTGTGAAATCTGTCAAGAAAAACCTATTGGCGATTACTATCAATATCGAAAAGAAATACTTTGTGCTTCTTGTTTTAATTTCAATTGGCAATGGCAAGAAAAATTTAAAAGAGCGTCAGTAAAACTTCATCAGTATTTTTCAATTGAAACTTTTTTGATTTCTATAGATATCTTCAAGCCTTTCAAAAAGTTCGTGATTGTTCGGATATACATGAACATGGTGGTACGACTGCTCGAGTTCAGGTTAGGATATAATCTATTTAATTTTTTTCTAAATTTCTTTGATTTTTAGTTAGTCGATGATCGACGTGTAAAGAAACTTCAACGTAAAGAAGCTTATTTAAGTCTTTATTGGCCGTGAAAAATATTTTTTCTTATTTGAATAAAAATAAAAAAATTTTTGTCTTTCATTCTTTTCCTTTTTGTTTACGATGTATGTTAAAAATAATAATTGAATAAGAAGAAAATCTAAGTAATCATGTGATTGACAACATGTGTCTGTATATTTTATTTAAAATACTACTGAAAAAAGAAAATTCATATAAACATCAGTTCAATCATTGAGCATTTCTTTGAGAAATAACGTGTGCAACATTACGTTCGAGGGTATCAATTCGTTGGCCACAATCATCAACTATGAACAAAAAAGAATTTTATTTGATTTATAAAATATTATTTATACTTCTAGACATAATTGAGTCACTCATTTGCCCAAATCGATCTTGAATTTGTGTGATTGTTGTTTGAACCTAAGAAGATAGGATTTTAAACGATAAGAATAATTCGAAATTTTACTAAATTAACAAGTTCTTGAGCATTTCGAGGTTCAGGAAATGGAATACTGAGATTTGTTGTTGTTGCAGAATCGGTCATGATCAACACCGAGAAGAAACTGATGTATGTGTGCGTTAATGTTTTTTTCTATTCAAATGTTGATGAGAATTGGAGAGAAAAAAAGAATGACTGTGTATTTTGAAGTTGCATTACAATAATGCACATCAACCAAAGTCATTGCTATGCTTTGCGGTTTGTTTAATAGAAACGCAAAGAAGTAAAAAAAATATAAGTACTTCTTTTTTTCTTCTC
>CAJNOI010001428.1:0-15187 GCA_905250115.1 Adineta steineri | reverse complement strand
TATCCATCGTATTAAATATTATCATATACCATGCCAAAATCAATCCTTGAATCTTTCTTGTTTTTATGATACAGATCAGTTTTGCTTATGTTATCAATTCGGTCAAAAACGTTTGGCTAATTGCTTTAGTTTTGATCATAATATGAAATTCGATTGTCAAGGTCAAAGTGAATGTGATCATGGTCAATGTTTTGAAGACGAACAAGAATGTCCAACAAGATCAATTTGTATGTGTGATTTATGCTATTTTGGACAACGATGTCATCTGACTACAGATGGATATGGCTTATCACTTGATGTAATCTTAGGTTATCAAATTTCTCCACATGTTAGCATCAATTATCAGCCATTGATTATAAAAATAAGTTTAGCATTAACTATTATTTTTATTATCACAGGACTTATCAATGGTATTCTTTCTCTAATTACATTTATGAATAAAACTCTATGGCAAGTTGGTTGTGGTTTATATTTACTCACTTCATCAATCACAACTTTATTTATAACAATCATGTTTGGATTAAAGTTTTTCATTCTTCTTCTTTCTCATATGTCAATTATATCAAATCGGTCATTTTTATCTGGTCAATGTTATTCATTTGATTATATTTTACGAATGTTTGTTTCTATAGATCAATGGTTAAATGCATGTATAGCTATAGAACGAACAACTGCTGTAATAAAAGGTGTAAGTTTTGATAAGAATAAAAGTAAAAAAACAGCAAAATTAATGATGGCTATTCTCTTTATTACTGTTGCTGTTAGTTATGTACATGATCCTATTCATCGATATATCATTGATGAAGTCAATCAGGATGATAGTCGTCAAAATAGAATATGGTGTATTATGAAAGATTCACTTAGTTTAAAAATTTATAATTCATTTATTCATACATTTCATTTTATTAGCCCATTTATAATTAATTTAATATCAACTATAGTTCTTATAGTAGTGAAAACTCGTCAACAAGCAAATCTTCATAAGAAACAAACATATAAACAAACTTTATATAAAACAATTAAAGAACATAAAAATTTGTTAACTGCTCCAATTGTTTTAGTTATTCTTGGTGTACCACGTATAATTCTTACATTTATATCAAACTGTATGAAATCGCCAAGTGATGCATGGTTATTTCTTCTTGGATATTTTATTTCATTTATTCCACCAATGTTAATCTTTCTAATATATATTCTACCTTCAACAGTTTATAGAAACACATTTCACAATACGGTTAAACAATATACAACTAATATTTTACGTTGGTTCGGTCTCATACAATAAAAGTATCGAAATAATAAACTTAAATATAATATCATCATAATATGTTTTTAGTCAATAAACATTCTATGAAAACTTGAAAGATGTTGTGTGCAGTTATTTTTTTGTTCAATGCTTATTTTTCTTTCTTCTTACAGTATTGTTTTGTATTGTGACTATTATCAATAAAAAAAAGGTGTTAGTACAATTTCTACAAGATTAAAATATGACATAAATGTTAGTAGCAAAAATCAGATTTATGTAACTAACTGATTTGAGTTAGCATAATATATGTTAAGCGGATTATGTCAAAAACTCCCGAAAAAAATGAATTCAGAAAAGAGAAGTTCGGAAAAGGCATAAATCATCTTGAAAGATGGGCGTGAGTGCAGATGTGGCTCGATGACAGATTAACAAAACACGCACATCTATGCTCTTACCCACACCCATGTTCTTATCAACATCCACACCCCAGCCCTCTCATACTCACTCACAAAATATCACAGTGCTGCTTTTTTTGTCAATGAATTCGTTTATGACAATTTATATTTTTTTGCTTTTCATTTCAAACGCATATAGAAATTTCGGTATTGAAATGCTATTTTTTATCATAAGCAGATCTTTATAATCATATCATCATTTCCAAGATTATCATTACATTCTTTGTATATCTAACAACTGTTTTATTTGAGGTTTTTCAAATTTATAATAAAAGTTCAACATCGTGTTGATAAAATCCCTTTTTGCATTGGTACCCTAAATTCAAGATGCTTTTACTCCTGACTTTGTGCAGATAACTCAAAACTTTCACTCGGTGTATATTATAAATACTTTATATTTATTAGTTTACCATAACGACTTGAATATCATTCCGGCATTCGTAAACCTTTTTAAAATCAAAATATAAAAAGTCATAATTATTATGCACTCAGTAGAGATGATTCATCAAACTAAATTGGTTCTCTCAATATCATTTATTATATGAAGGTAGCACAAAAATCAGGAAAAATAAATCTCAGATAATGAGCAGCGTTTTTTTTTATTCTTTAATGGAAATTTCCGTTGCAAAACAAGAACATACAAAATATTGCCATCTGCTATTTTTATTCAAGAATCTAGTTCTATTTATTAATATGTAGAAGAAGCCGAATTATAATTTGAAAAAAAATGACAGATGGAAACATATTCATTTGCACAGTTCATAGAAAAATAACAAAAACACTTTTTTTCCTTGGTAATGACATATTTCATGAGACATCTAATTTTGAATAAAATAATTTTCTTTCTATGACGATTTCTCATAAATCTTTTCTTCTACACTTATCAATCTACTATTATTTTTTAGTTATCAAAGCATTCGAAAAATGGCCAAGTTGGATGATATATCAAAAATTGAAATTGCTAATGAAGTATGAAAAAGATATGTTTGAGTAATTCAATAACAAACATTCTTTTTTTAGATTCACTCACCAGCTCCTGTTCAAAATATAAATAAAAATACAGCCACTCAATGGAATATCTCGTATGTAAACTTGATCTTTCAATCAATGATGAAATATATTGATTCATTTTAGATGTGAACATATTCGTTATGGCAGATGTATCTTGGTTTTAGTCTGTATCATTTTAATTACGATAATTATTACTGTTCCAACGGTTCTCGTACACAAGAAAAAGATGAAAACTAATAACATAATAGCAACAACAACGATCACAGCAACAATATCAACAACAACAACCACAACCAAAGGTATATTTTAATGAATGAGCGATAAGAGAAACATTAGTTGTATCATATTAACACAATGATTATTTTATATAATGACAATTTATTTTTGCTTCATTATAGCTCCATTACATAACATTATTACTGATAAAACAACATGGATACAAAATGGAATAACTATTTTTCATCAATCCTATATTGATGAATCTGATTTTGAGTTTAGCTCTATGGATATTGACGATGATAATGAAATTATTTATATTGTTGAACATAGAAACGATCGCATTATAGGATTGCAATTAAATCGAACGAACTGTCCAATTGTTATTGATGGAAATGGCACACATCAGTTATCGGGTCCAGTAGATGTTATTGCTGACAAAAAGACTGATTCAATTATTATTTGTCAGCTTTTGATAGGGATTGCCCGATGGTCTCGTCAAAATGCAACTAGTGTACCCATAATCTTTCCGAATATTCATTGTAATAGTCTAGCAATAGATGACAAAGGATATCTCTATGTTAGTGATTGGAAAGAAAAGGAAGTCAGACGATGGGAAATTGGAGTTAGTAATAAAAGCACTATCGTTGCACGTGGAAACAAAGCAGGAAATCATTCTGAACAATTCATGAGTCTAATACTTCTCTTTGTCGACATAGATTATTCAGTATATGGGGTGGATAAACATAATCATCGTGTGATGAAATGGATGAAAAACGCAACAACCGGGATTATTGTTGCTGGTGGAAACGGTGCTGGAGCTAACCTAACACAACTGTCTGAACCTGGAGGCGTAATTGTCGATCATTTAGGTAATGTTTATGTAGCCGATACACTGAATCATCGAATAATGCGTTGGATCAATGGAGATAAAGAAGGTACTGTTGTTGTTGGCGGGAATGGACGAGGAAATCAAGCAAATCAACTGTTTTATCCTAGTGATTTATTATTTGATAAACACGGTAATCTTTATGTCTTTGATTCATACAATCATCGATTACAAAAATTCGAAATTGAATCAAATTGAAGTTCTTTTGTGCTTATTGTAAAATAAATGTTGTCAGGTAGGATCTTTATTAGAATTCTTTCTCGTTCTAATATATTATATTATTATTTTAGAATGATTAATTCTTCATCCAAGCTTGCTTTGTTCAACCGAATATTTATTTGAAAACCAGATTAACGCAGAAGTCTTTGAAACAAATGCTTTGTACAATAATAAAATTACTCATGTCGATAGAAACCAAAATAATGTTGTAAAAGTTTTGTGTTGTGTACTGCTTAAAGAGTGTCTCATCATAACTAATAATAATTTGTAACTCATATTTTTTCATACTTGTATTCGATCTAGAGTATTGAACTTTTAATCTTATATGTTGGTGTGGGTAAGAAAAGAATAAATTACACTCTCATTCATCCAAACCTACCCCCAAAAATAATTTGGCAATGCCATATAATCTACAAAAGTTTAATTAGTAGCATAATGTCCATACATGTGAAACTCGAAGAGTTACTTCGAATATTCGAAATATTTCTATTCTTCTTCTTCTTCTTTGTTTTTGTTGATCAATACCGAAAGTAACTATTCTGGATGAATTATTTTATCAGAATTTAAAAAACTATCACTTAAACTAAGTAACACATTTTTTCAAAACTCAAACTATAATTGTTTACAAAGATTTTAATGATAGTAGAAAAAAATATCTAATAATTGTAATATTATTTTCATTTATTCAGAATATCGATAAAATATTATACTTTTCAATAGAATTTTCATTTTATGGGCAAGGTTGAGTACAATCAACATTCTTTGGTAAATCAAAAAGACTTGGATTTTGCGGTTCAATTTGCCAAACATCATAGTCCGTGAATTGACGTGGTGTTTTAAAATTTGGTCCTGAATAACGAACACCATTAAATGGTTCATTAACTTCACTCCAATATTCATGTTCATGAGAATACCAATGATCAACAGTTTTACCATGGACTTGTTCTATTCCAAGGGTGTGGGTGTGGGTAATGAATGAGAAAAATGCACCCACCCTAAATATTTAAATGAATTAATTAATCAACTTGATAATTTCATTGATAGTACATCTGATCAACTTCTATCAATATTGATTTTTTCAACTATTGGTTTACATCATTTTGTAGAAGCAATTCTTGCGCTTTTTGCTAGTGCAGGTGTTCTTGATATTGTTCCAATTAAAATGAAATTTGTTTTTAATAATACAGCAAGTGAAATTATGTTTATAGATAAATTAGATGAATTAAATGAAAAATTAACATGTATTATTCAAAATAATCAGATTAAAAAAGAACAATAATTAAAATATTTTAATAATTTTATAATAAAATTAACTCATTGAAGAATTTATATATACTAAAATAAAATGTCTCATATATTCTAGTCTATCAGCGAAATATTTAATGATAATTTTATTTTATACATATATTGTAAACACAAATTTAATTGAATTAATGCTTGTTCGAATATATTTTTTTTAGATTGGTTTTTATTCGATAATATATATTCAGAAATGGATAGATTCTACAATCTTATTGTCTTTCAGTCACAAGAATAGATATATAGCCAACTATATTTCAATCAGATTTTTAAAATGTGTCGCAACAAGCACTTCTTTTACAAATCAATTATGTACGATCTAATCATTCTATTAATAATAGTTTCTCTCATGACCAGTATTCACTATACTTAATTAAAAATCATCCTAATCATTTAATTTTATGTGTTATAACTTCTATTTGATGAAATAGCTGTAGCACTGGATTGACCGACAGTTACGCGCCGACATTTACGCGCATGACATTTACACGCACGACGGCTGCGCGTATAGACACTTGCGCGCGGATTGAGAAACAGATGATAAAATATATTTTTCTTAAATTTCGTTTGAATTATGAACGAGCAGAAATTTATGCTTAGCTGCTGATAAAAAAATAGTTCTCAATTTCAAAAAATATATTAATATAAATTATTAACAGAGATATATAGTATTTATTTACAATAAATAAACAAATACGCTAAGTGAATAATAATTGAGAGTAAAGAATGTAGTCGTTTAGAAATTAAAGACTGATCTAGCTGTTTTAAAATAGTCGTTCCTAAAAACAGTATGAAATTCTTTGGCCATGTTTCGTATTCGAAGATCATTTTTTTCATATTTTATGCGTTGGTCTTTGCCTTTGACTGATTTTATAAGAGATATATTTATATCGTAGAAATTATTAAAATAATACGTACATATATATATATACTTTCCCTTTATACTTTTATCTGATTTATAATTTTTGTTTAGTTTTAATCTCATTTTGATGTAAAAAGCAAGTTTGATGTTAAAACTAGATAATCTTTTGATTCTCATTAATATCTTCTATGTATTTTCTTAATAAACCAATCTCACTAACAGAACATTTTTATTTCTGTTAATACGTGTAAAGGGGGTGGTCGAAAGTCGTCATTTTTAATGCACGCTAGAAATGTCATAATACGAAAGTCCTTGTCACCCAGATTACGAATCTGACATCCGTTTGTCTAGATCTGATCCTTTTTTTCCAGTAATTTCCAATATTTTATAAGAAAAAATGGGATTTAAACTATTTTACCGTATTTTACTATGTTTTTTTATTTTGACGATAGCGTCGTCATTTTCAATAGAATTCCAAACTTCCTTATACGAAAATGATCAGCGAAGAAAGCTCTACAAAATCTGAGGGGAAAGAAAATTTTCTGAGTACTTTGTGTATTTGTGTTTGACATCCCATGGAACTACTCTGCTGAGACCCATGTACCCCCCCCCTCCCTGAGTGAAAACCGACACAAAAGGAATCAGATCGAGACAAACGGATATCAGATTCGTCATCTAGGTGACAAGGACTTTCGTATTATGATATTTCTAGCGTGCATTAAAACTAATAATTTTTCGACCATCCCCTTTGGGTAGAACCGGAGGTTCAATCTTTATTGTTAAAACCACAAGAACAAGAAGAAGAGAAAAGAGGACGGGAGATATATAATACATGTACGTATGTGTTCGTGTACATATATATAGGATCACGATAGGGAATGATCCCATACGTAGATGAGAGGAAAGGAAAGAACCATATGTATATATGATAGAAGAATACAAAGAATGTTCCAACATGATCAGAGGGAATGTACCAATATGTATATCACTAGATATATTGGATATTTCCAACAATATGTATGAGTAAATCAATCAGATTAGAACAGAATGAAAAGAAATTTTTTTGCGCGCAAGCGTCATGGGCGTAACTGACGTGTCACAGAAAAGAAAAATACAATATTCTCAATGAGATATATTTCGATTTGAAAAGATTTTTTTTTTCATTTGAATAAAATAAATAAATTTATTTTATTTCAAATCGATGAAATAACTGAAATCAATAGTTCCAATGTTCAGATTCTTTTCTTTCTTCATTTTGTGGATGTGACTACTCTATCCCGTACTCACTCACACCTACATCCACCCTCAACAATGACGGTGATGCTGCGTTGGACCTTTCTCGTAGTTGTTATTATCTTGTCAATTGTCTTTTTATAGTTGTTCTTTTCATTGAAGGAGAATCTTTCATTTCTTTTCTTTGATCTTTTTTTTACTATCATACCGATCGTAACATGCATATATTTTAGTTGTTTACCGCTGCCTTACAATTAACTACCACTAGACAATGTTATTCTGTTGTTTTGTCTAGAAAAGTGATTGAAGAGAAAAACAAGCCATGAGTCAGAATGCAACAGATATTATGTACAGAAGAACTAAGGAGGAAAAAAACAACTTTTATCATAATTTGGCTTCTTGACATTGGATTTACTAACAAACTATATTTTTTCTTCATTTCTTTTTCTTTTTTTTCTCTCGAGTCTCGGCTTGTCGTCGACCCTCTATAATCTTTTTCATGATTATTTTTTTG
The DNA here is from genome assembly GCA_905250115.1 of Adineta steineri. Lineage (NCBI taxonomy): Eukaryota > Metazoa > Rotifera > Eurotatoria > Adinetida > Adinetidae > Adineta > Adineta steineri. The sequence goes on along the minus strand of CAJNOI010001428.1, from coordinate 7,243 downwards.
GCATTCTTCTATATATAGACATAACTGCAAATGGAATGAATTGCATTTTTTCTTCTTCTTTTTTCTTTTATTTTTTAAGATAGATAAATAGTTAATAAATCGATCGATTGACGAAAAACAAATCGCAGCCAGTGCACCTAAATTTACTCAGCCCCAAGCTATTCGACAATCACCCGATGATTCTACCCGTCTCTATCCTGAATGTCAAGTACAAGGAGCATTCAAGCCTGATGTGACTTGGTTTCAAAATGAGGCTAAACTTACAACTAAATCAACAAAACATAAACAAACAAACAAACAATGAAACTTGCAACTGAAAATAATTATGATGTTACACTGGAAATTACCGAAACACATAAAATTGTTGTTAGAAATAAAGCTGAAGAAAGAACAGCTAATGTTAGTTTGAATTTTTCAAATGAAGATGATGCTGCTGCACCAGCTGACACGTGAGAACTAACAAAAAAACTTTTTATTTTTTGCTTTCGAAAAATTTAATTTTTTAATTCTAGTTGGAAAGAAAGTAGTGCACCAACTTTTACTCAAAAATCAATTATATAAAAAGAAAATGATGGCAAACGTTTAATATTTAAATGTAAAATAGCTGCCGATCCTAAACCTGATTTATTTTGATCACATGATGATGTTGCCATACAATATTCAGGTCGTTATTTAATCTATTGTGATCCATTGCCAAATAATACTTATGTTGCTTGTCTTGGAATTGAGGATATTAATGCATCGGATGCTGGAAAATATAAAATTTCAGCAAAAAATAAATTAGGTGAAAGTAATGTACATATTCTATTAAATCTTGATAGAACATAGTAGACAAAAAAGGTAATTTTTTTTATAATTGACGAATGAGTACTTTTGGAATGTCGATGTACAATTGAATTTGTACCAAGTTTTATATGGACACTTGATGGAAAACCTATTACTATGGGAGCAAGATATAAACAAGAAATTTTATCTGAAGGAAATATACATACAATTTTTCTTGAAATTGCTCAGTTAACTGCAAAAGACTCTGATGCATATAAAGTTACGACTAATATTCAATTAAATATTGAAGCAATTGATTTCAAGTTTGTAGAAAACAGAAATTCAAATACTATATTTTATTTTATTTTTGATTAGATTACCTGAAGGTATTACACCATCCTTTCTCAATAAACCCTCAATTAACCCTTCGTGGCTGTCGTGGGGTCCACGCGGACCCATTTCACATATTTTCGTTCAAAAGTACATCAAAGTCTTCTGTGTTTGACCTATCCTTTTGGATCGTCACTAGTCCTATGTCGGTCTATATCATCCTTATTTCAAATCGCACATAGGTCTAATAGATAAAAAACGGCGCTATGGGTCCTTGTGGACCCCAGGACAACTTTACTCTTTTCAACATACCGTTTTCCGTGCTAAAGCTGCCATTTGTTGGTTTATAGTTATTTTTAAATTAATTTTTTGGTTCGTTACTAAGTTTACTATTACATTGATGGTTTATAGTATTCTTCAAAAGTTTAAGTTTAGTTTATATCATATCTTACAATCAAAACTACATTTACTGCTTGTAATTTGTTTAAAAGTTTATCTCTTTTTTTATATATTTGCATTAATTCCAAGAGAAGTAACTCATGAGTCTTTATACATAATGATGTCTATATCTCCATATAAGTCTAATGGAACGCGTAGAAATAAGGAAAAATTAGTTTATTGCATTTTTCTGCAGGTGGGTCCAAGTGGACCCCACGACAGCTATGGATCACAAAAATGAGGACAGCCACGAAGGGTTAAACAAGATGCTAAAACAGCTACGGTTCAGATTGATATTATCGCTGATCCAAGTCCGTCATTGTATTGGACTAAAGACGGAAAAGAATTACTTAATGTCGATAAAGTTGTTACGGTGTGGGTATGGGTGAAGAGCAACGATAGCCACACCCACACTCACACCCACCCTCGCTTTTAATAAAGTTGTACTGAGACATGAATGATCATTGACATATATTATTTTATAATACAGTCCTGTTCTGATCGAATTTTTGCAGTATTATTTTGTTTATTTGCGAAATTTTTACCATCACTGATTCAACATACATTGTCAAAGAAACTATCCAAATGTTGCTTGTTTATCTACTAAAATTGGCTGAAGAAAATTGTCTGTATTCTCATTTCTGATTTTATGTCGAAAGGTTTTTTTAAAGTAATCTCTACTTGATGTAAAATGTTAAAGAAAAAATATTCATCACGAAATCGAGAAAAAAATGATTAATATTTATTATCTGTTAACCAAAATAGTTATGTATTACTTATTTTCTAAGAATAAAACATCATCAAAAACTTTTATTAAATAATAAAGTACATCTTATCTTAAATATTTATTGATTATTTCTAGATAATTATTAAGAATAACGAATCAATACAAATTCTGTTCATCTTAGAATTGTACAAAACATTTTTCACTATATGGATGTAAGTCGATTATTAACTGATCTTTTTAAAACAGCACTTAGAAAATAAAGAATCTATAATGAAGTTTGAAATAAATTTCATTTTCTTGATCTCTTTGAAAGTGAATACATGTGAATTGAATGTTGAGATTGCAGTGAATAGCTTTAAAAATACGATTTTGATTCGTCGTTAATGTGCTCAAATCATTTTCTAATACAAAATGAGAAAGATTTGTTTTTTTAAAACTTCCTTTAAAGATGTTAATATTATCTTGTTATTACTTTTAGACTTACGATAAATTATTGGAATTATCCAAAGAACAACACAGAATATTTGAAAATTTAGTGGGACGTTTGTTTGATAAATCGATCGAAGGTTTATATAAAACTCTTAACGAAATAAATAATTTGAAATTACGACATTTATGGTATCATTCAAATATCTATCAAATTCGTAATCTCAAATCAACAATAACTGATATTCAAGTACAATTTGATCAAAATATTAGACAGATTTTAAACGAAATTGAAGAACAAAAAAAGTATGCAAAAGAAATTTTTTTCAATTTACTTAATCAACTTGAATCAACAACAACAATCAATGCACAAGAAATCAGACAACATTTAAATGAATTATTCAAGAAACTTGATTTTCTAACTGGAAATATCTCTAATGATGTTTTCTTAATGTCAATTTTTTCAAGTTTTGGCTTTATGGGTATGATCGCTGCAATTTTGCTTCTTTTTACTGGTGGATCAATAATTACTATTGCTACACTGGGATTGGGAGCTATGGTCACTACTACAGTAAGTGAAATCATGTTTCATCAAAAATTAAGTGAATTAGATGAGAAATTAAGACAACAGATTGGAACGATTAAGAATAATAGAAGCGAGCAAATACAAAATTTGAATCACTATTATCAAAGTTTTGAGAAGCAGTTACATCATAATATGATTAATGGACAAACATCAGCTGTCAATATTATTTGGTATGATCAACAAATAAAAAATGATTCAAATCAAAATTGTTTTGAAGGATTAAGAAAACTATTTTCAACAGAAAATTATCAAACTAAACAATTTAATGAAAAAACTCAATTACTTGAATTTATTCGATCTAATCCTTTAGATCATCTAATTTTAATAACATCAGGTTCATCTGGAAAAGATATTATTTCTCAAATTGGATATTATTCTCATATAAAAGGTATTATTATTTACTGTTCAGCAGTTGCACATCATCAAGAGTGGGCAGACAATTGTAAAAAAGTTTTACTTGTTGCAAATTCGTTCAATGAAGTTATTCAAAAAATTCGAGATATTGAAAATGGAGAAATTTATTTTTTAAAGTTTGGATTTTCATTTGAAGATATTAATTTAAAATTAAAAAATTCGAATTATTTTCTATCAACAAAACGAAATCATTTTATAATAACAAATTTTTCAGAGATCGATTTAAATATCGATTATCATCAAAATCGAATGAGACAATTACACAAATCATTGGAATCAAAGAACATTTTTTCAGACAATTTTCCTTATTATTTTCAAATTGACAATTTATATTTATGCGCACAGAAGTTTATCGAGGCTTTAAAAAAATCTGGACCAGAAAAGAATATTATACGTCTTTATACAAGTGGAAGACCTTTTTATTACCAAATAATTAATGATATTCTCAGTTTATTAGATCAAGAATTAATTTTATTAATTCAAGATTATATTAAAGCATTAAGATATTCTTTAATGATCTATTCGGATACATCAAAGGCTGTACCAAATACAAAAAATGTCAAATTATATCGAGGTTTAAATTTGAACAATACCAAGAATTTTGAAGAATTTTTAAAAAAGTTCAAAATTAATGATACTATTGTTTTTCCAGCTTTTACGTCAACAAGTTTAAATGAAGGTCTAGCTGAATCCTTTGCTGGTAAAAAAGGTGTTCTCTTAGAAATTTCTGCTGATTGTACACAATCAAACAAACCGAAAAGTGTTCGTGAATTATCACATTATCAAAATGAAGATGAAGTTCTATTGAATTGTTTTAGTTTATTAACAGTAAAGAATATAACAAAAAGAAATGATTGTCTTATGCTCTATCAATGCAACTTAGAACTATGTTAATTTTAAAAAACTAATTTGTCTTGTATTTTGTAATCATCTTTATTCACATTTTTCTTAATCAAGAATATGATAAAATAAAACTTTTGCTTTTTGATCTTTTTCTCTCAAAGTATCAAATCAGTTTCCACAACAGTTATATAAATTACTGTAAAAGTGGATCGAAACAAATATTTTGTATACTGATGTAAAGGAGATATACTTGATGATTTCTCATTTATTGGCAACCGTAAGATAAAATACATAACTATATTTTTATAATTGAATATCAGTTTTATTTTTATCATATTTCCTTGAGGGTGTGGGTGTGGGTAATGAATGAGAAGAATACATCCACTTACACGCACATTCTATAGAACAAAATAATGTGTATGTAACAAGAATAATGTTTTTTGTTCGATGAAATGCTACAAGAACGGTTCTCATCATACCAATATGGAATGATCAAATTCCAAAAACACTTTCATATTGTTTTTTTTGTGAAATTCATTGAAAATTTTCTTATGTTGTTTACTTTTGAATGGGCATTCTATTTTGTTGAAATTAAAACTTTATATGTTATATTTTAGTTTTACTCTAATGTAATATGCAATTCAAACTGTCATTGGTCTAGGCAAATTCGAGATTGGACGCTGACATATATACATATATGGAAATAAAATGTTTATCTCACATATTACAATCTCTTCAGTTGACTAGATGATATTTCAGTTGTATTTTGAATATTTAATTATGACTATGAGTGATTTTAGTGGAAGATTTTCTATCTTGAACTATTCGAAAATTTATATTTCATATCTTATCATTTTTTTTCAGTAATTTCATAGCTAAAAATCTCTTAATATTGACAGACAAAAAATATTTAATACAAGTATTTAAAACTATGACTAAGATAAAAAAAATGGATTTTGTTATCCCTGATATTTTCTCTCTAACTACCATCTGTTCTTTTTTTATTAATCAACGGAGCTCGTTCCAAAAATCATATATCAGATGTAAATATTATAATTTCCTCTTTTGAAATAAATGTGTTTGTCATACTTTGATAAATATCATGCCGCTTATATGTAATTTTCTACCTCCGTTGTTTTTTTGTATGTAGATTAATATGGAGCAGATTATAATATAATTTGATTTTGTTGATTTTCTAAAGAAATTGAAATTCCATTTACTGAATGAAGAAAGCTCTCAATCACAATGTCGAATTCCAAAAAAGCTCGTTTCAGAAGATACGAAATAGTTTCTTTTGCAGGTCTCCCGTTTTTTTTGTGATATTTCTAATAGACTTTGATCAATTCTAATTTACATATATTTTATCTGAATTTTACTTTTTTTTTCAAGCTTCGTCTATGTATTAGATATTACTGATAATTGTGGCTATATTATCATAAAACCAATTATAAAAGTACCAGTTTTTTATATATAACTATCAATAACAAAATTTGAATTAATCAATCAGAACACATATTTTATCAGCAGAGATAATAAAAAATAAGATGACAATTGAATTATTGCACTAATATACGTGAATCAATTAGGGAAACAGAAAGAATATAGTCTAAATCGAGTCTAAAATTTCTGGATCCTTGCTCGATTTCTCTAGCATTTTTTTAGATCTACGCCCGAACCATAGTCTTGATACTCTGGATGAAAATCCTGTCCGTTCCTCAAGTGATGATGACAGTGATCTAATAGTCACCAAGGTATAAAAGTTTCAGATCCAAATTCAGTCCGATCTGAGACTGGCACCACAAGATCTAGAAGAATACTTGCGCAACATTGAAAGAAAAGAACATTATGAAAATATCTCAAGATGAGCAAGTGGCACAAGTAAAGAATGTATAGATGTATATCGTATATGTTATCTTTACAAGATAGTAAAAAGGCAAAACGGAAAAAAGAAAATCATCCTATAATATTTCGAGTATTATAATTACCCTTTAGTTCAGTTTACTGATCATTTCGTTTATTCTATTGACTACTTGAATGATAGCCATTATCATGTGCATTCATTTAAAACAGATATTATATGAATAAATGAAAATGGAAATAAAGAAGTTTAGAAGGATGTTAAAATAATAAACAACTCAAAAAATAAAATAACAGACTTTTTTTTTTATTAAAATATATTTGCTATATAATATTTATATTCAACATGGAATATTGACTTGAAACTGTAAAAAAGGAAATGCATCAAATACTGACAAATCAACAATTATAATATATGAAAACAGGAACAAATGAATTTGTTCATATTTTTTCATAGATTTTGAAAAGAGAGAGATAGAGAGAAGTATATAACGAAGTAGAATGATATGAATAGTCAATTCTTTATTCTAACTTGAAAATGTTTCATATGAAATATATCTTCTATTGTATTCTTTTGCATTTCATCAATGCTACACCACAATTCAATCTTTATTATACAGATTTGAAGAATAAAAGTAATAATGCATTACAATATAATTGTCTACGTACTATTACGTTTATTGATGAAGACGATATTGATAGTTGGCGTCGTAATTATACTAATCTTAAAATTAATGCTAAGAATCATCAGATAATGTCATATTGTATGAATGAATTCTCATCCAAATATCATGTTCAAGAAAAAATTAATCATTTTCCAAATTTTACTTTTTATGAACTTTCAAAACAAGGAATAA
>CAJNOI010001427.1:0-15188 GCA_905250115.1 Adineta steineri | reverse complement strand
TTATTCCTTGTTTTGAAAGTTCATAAAAAGTAAAATTTGGAAAATGATTAATTTTTTCTTGAACATGATATTTGGATGAGAATTCATTCATACAATATGACATTATCTGATGATTCTTAGCATTAATTTTAAGATTAGTATAATTACGACGCCAACTATCAATATCGTCTTCATCAATAAACGTAATAGTACGTAGACAATTATATTGTAATGCATTATTACTTTTATTCTTCAAATCTGTATAATAAAGATTGAATTGTGGTGTAGCATTGATGAAATGCAAAAGAATACAATAGAAGATATATTTCATATGAAACATTTTCAAGTTAGAATAAAGAATTGACTATTCATATCATTCTACTTCGTTATATACTTCTCTCTATCTCTCTCTTTTCAAAATCTATGAAAAAATATGAACAAATTCATTTGTTCCTGTTTTCATATATTATAATTGTTGATTTGTCAGTATTTGATGCATTTCCTTTTTTACAGTTTCAAGTCAATATTCCATGTTGAATATAAATATTATATAGCAAATATATTTTAATAAAAAAAAAAGTCTGTTATTTTATTTTTTGAGTTGTTTATTATTTTAACATCCTTCTAAACTTCTTTATTTCCATTTTCATTTATTCATATAATATCTGTTTTAAATGAATGCACATGATAATGGCTATCATTCAAGTAGTCAATAGAATAAACGAAATGATCAGTAAACTGAACTAAAGGGTAATTATAATACTCGAAATATTATAGGATGATTTTCTTTTTTCCGTTTTGCCTTTTTACTATCTTGTAAAGATAACATATACGATATACATCTATACATTCTTTACTTGTGCCACTTGCTCATCTTGAGATATTTTCATAATGTTCTTTTCTTTCAATGTTGCGCAAGTATTCTTCTAGATCTTGTGGTGCCAGTCTCAGATCGGACTGAATTTGGATCTGAAACTTTTATACCTTGGTGACTATTAGATCACTGTCATCATCACTTGAGGAACGGACAGGATTTTCATCCAGAGTATCAAGACTATGGTTCGGGCGTAGATCTAAAAAAATGCTAGAGAAATCGAGCAAGGATCCAGAAATTTTAGACTCGATTTAGACTATATTCTTTCTGTTTCCCTAATTGATTCACGTATATTAGTGCAATAATTCAATTGTCATCTTATTTTTTATTATCTCTGCTGATAAAATATGTGTTCTGATTGATTAATTCAAATTTTGTTATTGATAGTTATATATAAAAAACTGGTACTTTTATAATTGGTTTTATGATAATATAGCCACAATTATCAGTAATATCTAATACATAGACGAAGCTTGAAAAAAAAAGTAAAATTCAGATAAAATATATGTAAATTAGAATTGATCAAAGTCTATTAGAAATATCACAAAAAAAACGGGAGACCTGCAAAAGAAACTATTTCGTATCTTCTGAAACGAGCTTTTTTGGAATTCGACATTGTGATTGAGAGCTTTCTTCATTCAGTAAATGGAATTTCAATTTCTTTAGAAAATCAACAAAATCAAATTATATTATAATCTGCTCCATATTAATCTACATACAAAAAAACAACGGAGGTAGAAAATTACATATAAGCGGCATGATATTTATCAAAGTATGACAAACACATTTATTTCAAAAGAGGAAATTATAATATTTACATCTGATATATGATTTTTGGAACGAGCTCCGTTGATTAATAAAAAAAGAACAGATGGTAGTTAGAGAGAAAATATCAGGGATAACAAAATCCATTTTTTTTATCTTAGTCATAGTTTTAAATACTTGTATTAAATATTTTTTGTCTGTCAATATTAAGAGATTTTTAGCTATGAAATTACTGAAAAAAAATGATAAGATATGAAATATAAATTTTCGAATAGTTCAAGATAGAAAATCTTCCACTAAAATCACTCATAGTCATAATTAAATATTCAAAATACAACTGAAATATCATCTAGTCAACTGAAGAGATTGTAATATGTGAGATAAACATTTTATTTCCATATATGTATATATGTCAGCGTCCAATCTCGAATTTGCCTAGACCAATGACAGTTTGAATTGCATATTACATTAGAGTAAAACTAAAATATAACATATAAAGTTTTAATTTCAACAAAATAGAATGCCCATTCAAAAGTAAACAACATAAGAAAATTTTCAATGAATTTCACAAAAAAAACAATATGAAAGTGTTTTTGGAATTTGATCATTCCATATTGGTATGATGAGAACCGTTCTTGTAGCATTTCATCGAACAAAAAACATTATTCTTGTTACATACACATTATTTTGTTCTATAGAATGTGCGTGTAAGTGGATGTATTCTTCTCATTCATTACCCACACCCACACCCTCAAGGAAATATGATAAAAATAAAACTGATATTCAATTATAAAAATATAGTTATGTATTTTATCTTACGGTTGCCAATAAATGAGAAATCATCAAGTATATCTCCTTTACATCAGTATACAAAATATTTGTTTCGATCCACTTTTACAGTAATTTATATAACTGTTGTGGAAACTGATTTGATACTTTGAGAGAAAAAGATCAAAAAGCAAAAGTTTTATTTTATCATATTCTTGATTAAGAAAAATGTGAATAAAGATGATTACAAAATACAAGACAAATTAGTTTTTTAAAATTAACATAGTTCTAAGTTGCATTGATAGAGCATAAGACAATCATTTCTTTTTGTTATATTCTTTACTGTTAATAAACTAAAACAATTCAATAGAACTTCATCTTCATTTTGATAATGTGATAATTCACGAACACTTTTCGGTTTGTTTGATTGTGTACAATCAGCAGAAATTTCTAAGAGAACACCTTTTTTACCAGCAAAGGATTCAGCTAGACCTTCATTTAAACTTGTTGACGTAAAAGCTGGAAAAACAATAGTATCATTAATTTTGAACTTTTTTAAAAATTCTTCAAAATTCTTGGTATTGTTCAAATTTAAACCTCGATATAATTTGACATTTTTTGTATTTGGTACAGCCTTTGATGTATCCGAATAGATCATTAAAGAATATCTTAATGCTTTAATATAATCTTGAATTAATAAAATTAATTCTTGATCTAATAAACTGAGAATATCATTAATTATTTGGTAATAAAAAGGTCTTCCACTTGTATAAAGACGTATAATATTCTTTTCTGGTCCAGATTTTTTTAAAGCCTCGATAAACTTCTGTGCGCATAAATATAAATTGTCAATTTGAAAATAATAAGGAAAATTGTCTGAAAAAATGTTCTTTGATTCCAATGATTTGTGTAATTGTCTCATTCGATTTTGATGATAATCGATATTTAAATCGATCTCTGAAAAATTTGTTATTATAAAATGATTTCGTTTTGTTGATAGAAAATAATTCGAATTTTTTAATTTTAAATTAATATCTTCAAATGAAAATCCAAACTTTAAAAAATAAATTTCTCCATTTTCAATATCTCGAATTTTTTGAATAACTTCATTGAACGAATTTGCAACAAGTAAAACTTTTTTACAATTGTCTGCCCACTCTTGATGATGTGCAACTGCTGAACAGTAAATAATAATACCTTTTATATGAGAATAATATCCAATTTGAGAAATAATATCTTTTCCAGATGAACCTGATGTTATTAAAATTAGATGATCTAAAGGATTAGATCGAATAAATTCAAGTAATTGAGTTTTTTCATTAAATTGTTTAGTTTGATAATTTTCTGTTGAAAATAGTTTTCTTAATCCTTCAAAACAATTTTGATTTGAATCATTTTTTATTTGTTGATCATACCAAATAATATTGACAGCTGATGTTTGTCCATTAATCATATTATGATGTAACTGCTTCTCAAAACTTTGATAATAGTGATTCAAATTTTGTATTTGCTCGCTTCTATTATTCTTAATCGTTCCAATCTGTTGTCTTAATTTCTCATCTAATTCACTTAATTTTTGATGAAACATGATTTCACTTACTGTAGTAGTGACCATAGCTCCCAATCCCAGTGTAGCAATAGTAATTATTGATCCACCAGTAAAAAGAAGCAAAATTGCAGCGATCATACCCATAAAGCCAAAACTTGAAAAAATTGACATTAAGAAAACATCATTAGAGATATTTCCAGTTAGAAAATCAAGTTTCTTGAATAATTCATTTAAATGTTGTCTGATTTCTTGTGCATTGATTGTTGTTGTTGATTCAAGTTGATTAAGTAAATTGAAAAAAATTTCTTTTGCATACTTTTTTTGTTCTTCAATTTCGTTTAAAATCTGTCTAATATTTTGATCAAATTGTACTTGAATATCAGTTATTGTTGATTTGAGATTACGAATTTGATAGATATTTGAATGATACCATAAATGTCGTAATTTCAAATTATTTATTTCGTTAAGAGTTTTATATAAACCTTCGATCGATTTATCAAACAAACGTCCCACTAAATTTTCAAATATTCTGTGTTGTTCTTTGGATAATTCCAATAATTTATCGTAAGTCTAAAAGTAATAACAAGATAATATTAACATCTTTAAAGGAAGTTTTAAAAAAACAAATCTTTCTCATTTTGTATTAGAAAATGATTTGAGCACATTAACGACGAATCAAAATCGTATTTTTAAAGCTATTCACTGCAATCTCAACATTCAATTCACATGTATTCACTTTCAAAGAGATCAAGAAAATGAAATTTATTTCAAACTTCATTATAGATTCTTTATTTTCTAAGTGCTGTTTTAAAAAGATCAGTTAATAATCGACTTACATCCATATAGTGAAAAATGTTTTGTACAATTCTAAGATGAACAGAATTTGTATTGATTCGTTATTCTTAATAATTATCTAGAAATAATCAATAAATATTTAAGATAAGATGTACTTTATTATTTAATAAAAGTTTTTGATGATGTTTTATTCTTAGAAAATAAGTAATACATAACTATTTTGGTTAACAGATAATAAATATTAATCATTTTTTTCTCGATTTCGTGATGAATATTTTTTCTTTAACATTTTACATCAAGTAGAGATTACTTTAAAAAAACCTTTCGACATAAAATCAGAAATGAGAATACAGACAATTTTCTTCAGCCAATTTTAGTAGATAAACAAGCAACATTTGGATAGTTTCTTTGACAATGTATGTTGAATCAGTGATGGTAAAAATTTCGCAAATAAACAAAATAATACTGCAAAAATTCGATCAGAACAGGACTGTATTATAAAATAATATATGTCAATGATCATTCATGTCTCAGTACAACTTTATTAAAAGCGAGGGTGGGTGTGAGTGTGGGTGTGGCTATCGTTGCTCTTCACCCATACCCACACCGTAACAACTTTATCGACATTAAGTAATTCTTTTCCGTCTTTAGTCCAATACAATGACGGACTTGGATCAGCGATAATATCAATCTGAACCGTAGCTGTTTTAGCATCTTGTTTAACCCTTCGTGGCTGTCCTCATTTTTGTGATCCATAGCTGTCGTGGGGTCCACTTGGACCCACCTGCAGAAAAATGCAATAAACTAATTTTTCCTTATTTCTACGCGTTCCATTAGACTTATATGGAGATATAGACATCATTATGTATAAAGACTCATGAGTTACTTCTCTTGGAATTAATGCAAATATATAAAAAAAGAGATAAACTTTTAAACAAATTACAAGCAGTAAATGTAGTTTTGATTGTAAGATATGATATAAACTAAACTTAAACTTTTGAAGAATACTATAAACCATCAATGTAATAGTAAACTTAGTAACGAACCAAAAAATTAATTTAAAAATAACTATAAACCAACAAATGGCAGCTTTAGCACGGAAAACGGTATGTTGAAAAGAGTAAAGTTGTCCTGGGGTCCACAAGGACCCATAGCGCCGTTTTTTATCTATTAGACCTATGTGCGATTTGAAATAAGGATGATATAGACCGACATAGGACTAGTGACGATCCAAAAGGATAGGTCAAACACAGAAGACTTTGATGTACTTTTGAACGAAAATATGTGAAATGGGTCCGCGTGGACCCCACGACAGCCACGAAGGGTTAATTGAGGGTTTATTGAGAAAGGATGGTGTAATACCTTCAGGTAATCTAATCAAAAATAAAATAAAATATAGTATTTGAATTTCTGTTTTCTACAAACTTGAAATCAATTGCTTCAATATTTAATTGAATATTAGTCGTAACTTTATATGCATCAGAGTCTTTTGCAGTTAACTGAGCAATTTCAAGAAAAATTGTATGTATATTTCCTTCAGATAAAATTTCTTGTTTATATCTTGCTCCCATAGTAATAGGTTTTCCATCAAGTGTCCATATAAAACTTGGTACAAATTCAATTGTACATCGACATTCCAAAAGTACTCATTCGTCAATTATAAAAAAAATTACCTTTTTTGTCTACTATGTTCTATCAAGATTTAATAGAATATGTACATTACTTTCACCTAATTTATTTTTTGCTGAAATTTTATATTTTCCAGCATCCGATGCATTAATATCCTCAATTCCAAGACAAGCAACATAAGTATTATTTGGCAATGGATCACAATAGATTAAATAACGACCTGAATATTGTATGGCAACATCATCATGTGATCAAAATAAATCAGGTTTAGGATCGGCAGCTATTTTACATTTAAATATTAAACGTTTGCCATCATTTTCTTTTTATATAATTGATTTTTGAGTAAAAGTTGGTGCACTACTTTCTTTCCAACTAGAATTAAAAAATTAAATTTTTCGAAAGCAAAAAATAAAAAGTTTTTTTGTTAGTTCTCACGTGTCAGCTGGTGCAGCAGCATCATCTTCATTTGAAAAATTCAAACTAACATTAGCTGTTCTTTCTTCAGCTTTATTTCTAACAACAATTTTATGTGTTTCGGTAATTTCCAGTGTAACATCATAATTATTTTCAGTTGCAAGTTTCATTGTTTGTTTGTTTGTTTATGTTTTGTTGATTTAGTTGTAAGTTTAGCCTCATTTTGAAACCAAGTCACATCAGGCTTGAATGCTCCTTGTACTTGACATTCAGGATAGAGACGGGTAGAATCATCGGGTGATTGTCGAATAGCTTGGGGCTGAGTAAATTTAGGTGCACTGGCTGCGATTTGTTTTTCGTCAATCGATCGATTTATTAACTATTTATCTATCTTAAAAAATAAAAGAAAAAAGAAGAAGAAAAAATGCAATTCATTCCATTTGCAGTTATGTCTATATATAGAAGAATGCCAAAAAAATAATCATGAAAAAGATTATAGAGGGTCGACGACAAGCCGAGACTCGAGAGAAAAAAAAGAAAAAGAAATGAAGAAAAAATATAGTTTGTTAGTAAATCCAATGTCAAGAAGCCAAATTATGATAAAAGTTGTTTTTTTCCTCCTTAGTTCTTCTGTACATAATATCTGTTGCATTCTGACTCATGGCTTGTTTTTCTCTTCAATCACTTTTCTAGACAAAACAACAGAATAACATTGTCTAGTGGTAGTTAATTGTAAGGCAGCGGTAAACAACTAAAATATATGCATGTTACGATCGGTATGATAGTAAAAAAAAGATCAAAGAAAAGAAATGAAAGATTCTCCTTCAATGAAAAGAACAACTATAAAAAGACAATTGACAAGATAATAACAACTACGAGAAAGGTCCAACGCAGCATCACCGTCATTGTTGAGGGTGGATGTAGGTGTGAGTGAGTACGGGATAGAGTAGTCACATCCACAAAATGAAGAAAGAAAAGAATCTGAACATTGGAACTATTGATTTCAGTTATTTCATCGATTTGAAATAAAATAAATTTATTTATTTTATTCAAATGAAAAAAAAAATCTTTTCAAATCGAAATATATCTCATTGAGAATATTGTATTTTTCTTTTCTGTGACACGTCAGTTACGCCCATGACGCTTGCGCGCAAAAAAATTTCTTTTCATTCTGTTCTAATCTGATTGATTTACTCATACATATTGTTGGAAATATCCAATATATCTAGTGATATACATATTGGTACATTCCCTCTGATCATGTTGGAACATTCTTTGTATTCTTCTATCATATATACATATGGTTCTTTCCTTTCCTCTCATCTACGTATGGGATCATTCCCTATCGTGATCCTATATATATGTACACGAACACATACGTACATGTATTATATATCTCCCGTCCTCTTTTCTCTTCTTCTTGTTCTTGTGGTTTTAACAATAAAGATTGAACCTCCGGTTCTACCCAAAGGGGATGGTCGAAAAATTATTAGTTTTAATGCACGCTAGAAATATCATAATACGAAAGTCCTTGTCACCTAGATGACGAATCTGATATCCGTTTGTCTCGATCTGATTCCTTTTGTGTCGGTTTTCACTCAGGGAGGGGGGGGGGTACATGGGTCTCAGCAGAGTAGTTCCATGGGATGTCAAACACAAATACACAAAGTACTCAGAAAATTTTCTTTCCCCTCAGATTTTGTAGAGCTTTCTTCGCTGATCATTTTCGTATAAGGAAGTTTGGAATTCTATTGAAAATGACGACGCTATCGTCAAAATAAAAAAACATAGTAAAATACGGTAAAATAGTTTAAATCCCATTTTTTCTTATAAAATATTGGAAATTACTGGAAAAAAAGGATCAGATCTAGACAAACGGATGTCAGATTCGTAATCTGGGTGACAAGGACTTTCGTATTATGACATTTCTAGCGTGCATTAAAAATGACGACTTTCGACCACCCCCTTTACACGTATTAACAGAAATAAAAATGTTCTGTTAGTGAGATTGGTTTATTAAGAAAATACATAGAAGATATTAATGAGAATCAAAAGATTATCTAGTTTTAACATCAAACTTGCTTTTTACATCAAAATGAGATTAAAACTAAACAAAAATTATAAATCAGATAAAAGTATAAAGGGAAAGTATATATATATATGTACGTATTATTTTAATAATTTCTACGATATAAATATATCTCTTATAAAATCAGTCAAAGGCAAAGACCAACGCATAAAATATGAAAAAAATGATCTTCGAATACGAAACATGGCCAAAGAATTTCATACTGTTTTTAGGAACGACTATTTTAAAACAGCTAGATCAGTCTTTAATTTCTAAACGACTACATTCTTTACTCTCAATTATTATTCACTTAGCGTATTTGTTTATTTATTGTAAATAAATACTATATATCTCTGTTAATAATTTATATTAATATATTTTTTGAAATTGAGAACTATTTTTTTATCAGCAGCTAAGCATAAATTTCTGCTCGTTCATAATTCAAACGAAATTTAAGAAAAATATATTTTATCATCTGTTTCTCAATCCGCGCGCAAGTGTCTATACGCGCAGCCGTCGTGCGTGTAAATGTCATGCGCGTAAATGTCGGCGCGTAACTGTCGGTCAATCCAGTGCTACAGCTATTTCATCAAATAGAAGTTATAACACATAAAATTAAATGATTAGGATGATTTTTAATTAAGTATAGTGAATACTGGTCATGAGAGAAACTATTATTAATAGAATGATTAGATCGTACATAATTGATTTGTAAAAGAAGTGCTTGTTGCGACACATTTTAAAAATCTGATTGAAATATAGTTGGCTATATATCTATTCTTGTGACTGAAAGACAATAAGATTGTAGAATCTATCCATTTCTGAATATATATTATCGAATAAAAACCAATCTAAAAAAAATATATTCGAACAAGCATTAATTCAATTAAATTTGTGTTTACAATATATGTATAAAATAAAATTATCATTAAATATTTCGCTGATAGACTAGAATATATGAGACATTTTATTTTAGTATATATAAATTCTTCAATGAGTTAATTTTATTATAAAATTATTAAAATATTTTAATTATTGTTCTTTTTTAATCTGATTATTTTGAATAATACATGTTAATTTTTCATTTAATTCATCTAATTTATCTATAAACATAATTTCACTTGCTGTATTATTAAAAACAAATTTCATTTTAATTGGAACAATATCAAGAACACCTGCACTAGCAAAAAGCGCAAGAATTGCTTCTACAAAATGATGTAAACCAATAGTTGAAAAAATCAATATTGATAGAAGTTGATCAGATGTACTATCAATGAAATTATCAAGTTGATTAATTAATTCATTTAAATATTTAGGGTGGGTGCATTTTTCTCATTCATTACCCACACCCACACCCTTGGAATAGAACAAGTCCATGGTAAAACTGTTGATCATTGGTATTCTCATGAACATGAATATTGGAGTGAAGTTAATGAACCATTTAATGGTGTTCGTTATTCAGGACCAAATTTTAAAACACCACGTCAATTCACGGACTATGATGTTTGGCAAATTGAACCGCAAAATCCAAGTCTTTTTGATTTACCAAAGAATGTTGATTGTACTCAACCTTGCCCATAAAATGAAAATTCTATTGAAAAGTATAATATTTTATCGATATTCTGAATAAATGAAAATAATATTACAATTATTAGATATTTTTTTCTACTATCATTAAAATCTTTGTAAACAATTATAGTTTGAGTTTTGAAAAAATGTGTTACTTAGTTTAAGTGATAGTTTTTTAAATTCTGATAAAATAATTCATCCAGAATAGTTACTTTCGGTATTGATCAACAAAAACAAAGAAGAAGAAGAAGAATAGAAATATTTCGAATATTCGAAGTAACTCTTCGAGTTTCACATGTATGGACATTATGCTACTAATTAAACTTTTGTAGATTATATGGCATTGCCAAATTATTTTTGGGGGTAGGTTTGGATGAATGAGAGTGTAATTTATTCTTTTCTTACCCACACCAACATATAAGATTAAAAGTTCAATACTCTAGATCGAATACAAGTATGAAAAAATATGAGTTACAAATTATTATTAGTTATGATGAGACACTCTTTAAGCAGTACACAACACAAAACTTTTACAACATTATTTTGGTTTCTATCGACATGAGTAATTTTATTATTGTACAAAGCATTTGTTTCAAAGACTTCTGCGTTAATCTGGTTTTCAAATAAATATTCGGTTGAACAAAGCAAGCTTGGATGAAGAATTAATCATTCTAAAATAATAATATAATATATTAGAACGAGAAAGAATTCTAATAAAGATCCTACCTGACAACATTTATTTTACAATAAGCACAAAAGAACTTCAATTTGATTCAATTTCGAATTTTTGTAATCGATGATTGTATGAATCAAAGACATAAAGATTACCGTGTTTATCAAATAATAAATCACTAGGATAAAACAGTTGATTTGCTTGATTTCCTCGTCCATTCCCGCCAACAACAACAGTACCTTCTTTATCTCCATTGATCCAACGCATTATTCGATGATTCAGTGTATCGGCTACATAAACATTACCTAAATGATCGACAATTACGCCTCCAGGTTCAGACAGTTGTGTTAGGTTAGCTCCAGCACCGTTTCCACCAGCAACAATAATCCCGGTTGTTGCGTTTTTCATCCATTTCATCACACGATGATTATGTTTATCCACCCCATATACTGAATAATCTATGTCGACAAAGAGAAGTATTAGACTCATGAATTGTTCAGAATGATTTCCTGCTTTGTTTCCACGTGCAACGATAGTGCTTTTATTACTAACTCCAATTTCCCATCGTCTGACTTCCTTTTCTTTCCAATCACTAACATAGAGATATCCTTTGTCATCTATTGCTAGACTATTACAATGAATATTCGGAAAGATTATGGGTACACTAGTTGCATTTTGACGAGACCATCGGGCAATCCCTATCAAAAGCTGACAAATAATAATTGAATCAGTCTTTTTGTCAGCAATAACATCTACTGGACCCGATAACTGATGTGTGCCATTTCCATCAATAACAATTGGACAGTTCGTTCGATTTAATTGCAATCCTATAATGCGATCGTTTCTATGTTCAACAATATAAATAATTTCATTATCATCGTCAATATCCATAGAGCTAAACTCAAAATCAGATTCATCAATATAGGATTGATGAAAAATAGTTATTCCATTTTGTATCCATGTTGTTTTATCAGTAATAATGTTATGTAATGGAGCTATAATGAAGCAAAAATAAATTGTCATTATATAAAATAATCATTGTGTTAATATGATACAACTAATGTTTCTCTTATCGCTCATTCATTAAAATATACCTTTGGTTGTGGTTGTTGTTGTTGATATTGTTGCTGTGATCGTTGTTGTTGCTATTATGTTATTAGTTTTCATCTTTTTCTTGTGTACGAGAACCGTTGGAACAGTAATAATTATCGTAATTAAAATGATACAGACTAAAACCAAGATACATCTGCCATAACGAATATGTTCACATCTAAAATGAATCAATATATTTCATCATTGATTGAAAGATCAAGTTTACATACGAGATATTCCATTGAGTGGCTGTATTTTTATTTATATTTTGAACAGGAGCTGGTGAGTGAATCTAAAAAAAGAATGTTTGTTATTGAATTACTCAAACATATCTTTTTCATACTTCATTAGCAATTTCAATTTTTGATATATCATCCAACTTGGCCATTTTTCGAATGCTTTGATAACTAAAAAATAATAGTAGATTGATAAGTGTAGAAGAAAAGATTTATGAGAAATCGTCATAGAAAGAAAATTATTTTATTCAAAATTAGATGTCTCATGAAATATGTCATTACCAAGGAAAAAAAGTGTTTTTGTTATTTTTCTATGAACTGTGCAAATGAATATGTTTCCATCTGTCATTTTTTTTCAAATTATAATTCGGCTTCTTCTACATATTAATAAATAGAACTAGATTCTTGAATAAAAATAGCAGATGGCAATATTTTGTATGTTCTTGTTTTGCAACGGAAATTTCCATTAAAGAATAAAAAAAAACGCTGCTCATTATCTGAGATTTATTTTTCCTGATTTTTGTGCTACCTTCATATAATAAATGATATTGAGAGAACCAATTTAGTTTGATGAATCATCTCTACTGAGTGCATAATAATTATGACTTTTTATATTTTGATTTTAAAAAGGTTTACGAATGCCGGAATGATATTCAAGTCGTTATGGTAAACTAATAAATATAAAGTATTTATAATATACACCGAGTGAAAGTTTTGAGTTATCTGCACAAAGTCAGGAGTAAAAGCATCTTGAATTTAGGGTACCAATGCAAAAAGGGATTTTATCAACACGATGTTGAACTTTTATTATAAATTTGAAAAACCTCAAATAAAACAGTTGTTAGATATACAAAGAATGTAATGATAATCTTGGAAATGATGATATGATTATAAAGATCTGCTTATGATAAAAAATAGCATTTCAATACCGAAATTTCTATATGCGTTTGAAATGAAAAGCAAAAAAATATAAATTGTCATAAACGAATTCATTGACAAAAAAAGCAGCACTGTGATATTTTGTGAGTGAGTATGAGAGGGCTGGGGTGTGGATGTTGATAAGAACATGGGTGTGGGTAAGAGCATAGATGTGCGTGTTTTGTTAATCTGTCATCGAGCCACATCTGCACTCACGCCCATCTTTCAAGATGATTTATGCCTTTTCCGAACTTCTCTTTTCTGAATTCATTTTTTTCGGGAGTTTTTGACATAATCCGCTTAACATATATTATGCTAACTCAAATCAGTTAGTTACATAAATCTGATTTTTGCTACTAACATTTATGTCATATTTTAATCTTGTAGAAATTGTACTAACACCTTTTTTTTATTGATAATAGTCACAATACAAAACAATACTGTAAGAAGAAAGAAAAATAAGCATTGAACAAAAAAATAACTGCACACAACATCTTTCAAGTTTTCATAGAATGTTTATTGACTAAAAACATATTATGATGATATTATATTTAAGTTTATTATTTCGATACTTTTATTGTATGAGACCGAACCAACGTAAAATATTAGTTGTATATTGTTTAACCGTATTGTGAAATGTGTTTCTATAAACTGTTGAAGGTAGAATATATATTAGAAAGATTAACATTGGTGGAATAAATGAAATAAAATATCCAAGAAGAAATAACCATGCATCACTTGGCGATTTCATACAGTTTGATATAAATGTAAGAATTATACGTGGTACACCAAGAATAACTAAAACAATTGGAGCAGTTAACAAATTTTTATGTTCTTTAATTGTTTTATATAAAGTTTGTTTATATGTTTGTTTCTTATGAAGATTTGCTTGTTGACGAGTTTTCACTACTATAAGAACTATAGTTGATATTAAATTAATTATAAATGGGCTAATAAAATGAAATGTATGAATAAATGAATTATAAGTTTTTAAACTAAGTGAATCTTTCATAATACACCATATTCTATTTTGACGACTATCATCCTGATTGACTTCATCAATGATATATCGATGAATAGGATCATGTACATAATTAACAGCAACAGTAATAAAGAGAATAGCCATCATTAATTTTGCTGTTTTTTTACTTTTATTCTTATCAAAACTTACACCTTTTATTACAGCAGTTGTTCGTTCTATAGCTATACATGCATTTAACCATTGATCTATAGAAACAAACATTCGTAAAATATAATCAAATGAATAACATTGACCAGATAAAAATGACCGATTTGATATAATTGACATATGAGAAAGAAGAAGAATGAAAAACTTTAATCCAAACATGATTGTTATAAATAAAGTTGTGATTGATGAAGTGAGTAAATATAAACCACAACCAACTTGCCATAGAGTTTTATTCATAAATGTAATTAGAGAAAGAATACCATTGATAAGTCCTGTGATAATAAAAATAATAGTTAATGCTAAACTTATTTTTATAATCAATGGCTGATAATTGATGCTAACATGTGGAGAAATTTGATAACCTAAGATTACATCAAGTGATAAGCCATATCCATCTGTAGTCAGATGACATCGTTGTCCAAAATAGCATAAATCACACATACAAATTGATCTTGTTGGACATTCTTGTTCGTCTTCAAAACATTGACCATGATCACATTCACTTTGACCTTGACAATCGAATTTCATATTATGATCAAAACTAAAGCAATTAGCCAAACGTTTTTGACCGAATTGATAACATAAGCAAAACTGATCTGTATCATAAAAACAAGAAAGATTCAAGGATTGATTTTGGCATGGTATATGATAATATTTAATACGATGGATA
>CAJNOI010001426.1:0-15212 GCA_905250115.1 Adineta steineri | reverse complement strand
TTTAACCTTCACCAGCGAAGGGGACCGTTAGCTGGCCGTGCCCATATTAAACTGTCATCCACGCCCATTCGCAAGATAAAATAAGATTTAATTTTTTTCCTGTTCTAAATAGGTGTTGATCCATTTGCTCGACGAGCTATATGGGATCTTGTATTAAAATATAAACCAGGGCGAACCATTGTATTATCAACACATCATCTCGATGAAGCTGATTTATTAAGTGATCGTTTAGCAATAATATCATCCGGTGAATTACAATGTGTTGGTACAACAATGTATTTAAAACGAAAATATGGTGAAGGTTACAATTTAATTATTGAATTAGCATCATCATCAGATGATAGTGTTCTTAAACCAATTATAAATAAAAATTCTTCGATTAATTCATTACGTTTTCTAAAATTAACTGATTTTCTTCGTCAGTTTATAGTTGATATTTGTGTAAAAGAACAACATGGTGATCAAATAACTTATATTTTAATCGATGATGCTAAACATACAAAATATTTTCCAAAAATGCTTGCTGAACTTGATGCGAATAAAAAGAAATATCAAATAAAAAGTTATGGTTTATCAAATAGTAGTCTTGAACAAGTATTTCTTCGGGTTGCTAATGAAATTAAACGACCAGAAGATTATGAACGTTTATCATGGTGGAAAAAATTTCAAAATCGTTTTAAGAAATCAGACAAAAAAGTTGAAGAACAAACACAAAAACTAGATGATAGCGGTAATGATAATGATAATGATGATGATGATCAATTAGAAACCAATACAGGATTAAGTAGTTAGTATTATAAAAATATTTTTATTGAAATTTATTATTACTTTGTGTTATTCTAGATGAATGGAGTGTTTATACTGTTGAACGATATACAGGTATACATCGTACATTTATACAAATAAAAGGTTTACTTATTAAACGTTTTCATCGAACTAAACGTAATATAAAAGGATTAATAGCTGAAATACTCCTTCCAATTATTTTCATATTACTCGCTATGCTTGTTACAACATTATCCCCAAATACTGATATACCACCAATGCTTATTCTTCATCCATGGTATTGGAGTAATCCTAATCATATATTTCAATCATTATCGAATAATAACGCTTCGAATATATCGCAAACAATTCAACAAACATTTACAAAACCACCATCATTAGGTACACGTTGTATACCATCAACAATGCTCAATCAAAAATTATATCCATGTTCAAAAACAAATGCAACTCACGTTAATGTTACAACAAGTTATGATATAATGAATGCATTAAATCAAGTTAATTATAATCAAACACGTATATCACCAGAATGTGATTGTTGGCAAAAAATGCAAACATGTCCCATAGGTAGTGGTGGCCCTTCAGCTAATTATGATATAATTGAAACAAAAGATATTTTATATGATTTACAAGAATTTAATATAAGTGATTGGATAGTAAAAACAGAATATAATCTAGAATATTTAATGAAACGTTTCGGTGGGTTTGAATTTTTATTACGATATATGCCGAATGATGTACAACTTGTTAATGAAAGATTAATTAATCAAATAATTAATATAACAAATCCAAAAAATCAATCATCATTATCAACAATTGATGCAACAAAAATTGCTCCACTCTTTCGAATTTTTCCACCACAAGCTTCAGTAAATATATTTATAAATTTCATCTAGGAGAATATGAATGTACAAATTTATCTTGATTTTAGATTTGGTATAATAATAAAGGATGGCCAGCAAGTGTAGCATTTCTAAATGTATTTAATAATGCATTGTTACGAGGTCTTCTCTTACAAAATAATTCCACAATGTCAGTTGATAATTATGGTATAACAGCAATAAATCATCCATTACCACAAAGTCAAATTGAAATCGATAGTGATGCTTTACAAAGTCTTGCTGCAATTCAACTTTTTACAGCAATATGTGTTATATTTGCATTAGCATTTATTCCGGCAAGTTTTCTTGTTTTTCTTATTGATGAACGTATCACAACATCAAAACATTTACAATTTGTTAGTGGTGTTAAAGGTAAGACTATAAATCTTATCTTCTGATATTATTTTCGTTTATTATAGGTATAACTTATTGGTGGGGAAATTTTCTTTGGGATTTAACAAACTATTGTATATCAATAGCATTTTGTGTAGTTATATTTCTTGCATTTGATATTCAATCATATGTTTCCGGAAGTAATCTTTTATGTCTATTATTATTATTATTTCTATATGGTTTTGCTATAATACCATTAATGTATCCAATAAATTATTTTTTTCAAACACCATCAACTGGTTTTGTACTTATATCATGTATTAATATATTTATTGGTATAATAACAACGATATCAACATTTACTCTCGATAGTTTTGATGATGAACCTGATCTTGTACGAGTTAATAATATATTAAAAAAAGTATTTCTTATTTTTCCACATTATTGTCTTGGACGAGGTTTATTCGATATGAGTATAACATATCAAACTAATGCTATCAGTACTAAATATAGTATGTTTTCATTTCGATTTTATTTAAATAAAGTATTCTTTTTTGTGTATTTTAAGTTATTGGTTATGTTTCTACATCACCATTTCAAATGAATATTGTTGGTCAAAATCTATTAGCATTATTTTTACAAGGTATTATCTTTTTTATATTTACTATCCTCGTTCAATATCGATTTTTTATACCTGATCGGTAAATTAAACAAAAAGAAAATTTTAACTAATATATCTATATATTCGTTTATTATAGTGGTTGCATTCATATGTCAACAAATATTAAATCTTCAAATGAAGATAATGATGTTGCTACTGAACGAGAAAGAATCTATAATGATTCTAATAATACAAGTAATGATATTCTACGAATGGTTGATTTAGTGAAAGTAAAAAGAAACAAATTAGTTAGAATATATATACTTGAATATTTCGATAGATATATGGATGGTTATTTGGTAAACAATTTACAGCTGTTAAACAAACATGTGTAGGTATAAAACAGGGTGAATGTTTTGGTTTATTAGGTATAAATGGTTCAGGCAAATCAACAACTTTTAAAATGCTTACTGGAGAAATATCTATGACAGATGGTAATGCATATATTAATAATTATAGTGTTATTAAACAATTAGATAAAGTTCGAGAAAATATCGGGTATATAAATTTAATAATTTATTCATTAAAAATTTTGTTTTTTTTCTTATCTTAGTTATTGTCCACAGTTTGATGCATTGGATTCGTTATTAACAGCACGTGAACATCTTTATTTTTATGCTCGTTTACGTGGAATTAAAGAAAAAAATATTTCATTTGTAAAAGTTTTATTTATCTTTCTTTTTTTTTAAACAAAATATTATTTCTAATAGATTGCTGATTGTTTATTAAAACGACTTGGTCTTACACTATGGGCTGATCGACCAGTAAAACATTATTCAGGTGGAAATAAACGAAAATTATCAACAGCTATTTCAATTATTGGAAATCCATCCATCATATTTATGGATGTAAGTATTATAATAAAAATTTGTGAGTGCAACTCGTATTTGACCTGCTCTTAAGCTTTAACCCAGATTCATAAAGTTTGCAGGAAGAGGATGAGTTCAACAAAACAAATTATTTGAGTGATTCTATAGAATAAAGATTTCATTGAAGTATGAATGAGAAAATTTTGTCACGAAGTCAAATATTTTCGTAAAAATAAATTTGATTATATTTAGGAACCAACAACAGGAATGGATGTACGTGCTAAACGATTTCTATGGAATTGTATATTAACATTAACTCGTCAAGATCAAAAATCTGTTATTATAACATCCCACTCAATGGAAGAATGTGAAACATTATGCAATCGTAATAAATATTTTGAAAAAAAAAACCTTTTTTTTCTATGTATTTCTTTTATTAAGGACTCGTTATTATGGTTAGTGGAGAATTTAAATGTCTTGGTAGTGTACAACATTTAAAAGAAAAGTATAGGAAAATTCATGTTTACAAAAAAAAAATAACGTTCTTTCTATAGATTTGGTGATGGTTATACAATACTTGTTCGAACAAATATTGATGTAAAAAGAAAAGATATTATTGATTATATTCAACAATATCTTCCAGAAGCTATCGTTAAAGAAGTACATAACAAAATGATACATTTTCGTGTATCAACAAATGTTCCGTTATATAAAATGTTTAGTATATTAGAAAAAGCACGAGAAGAATTATTAAATCTTATAGAAGATTATACTATTTCACAAGTGACACTTGATGATGTATTTGTAAATTTTGCTAAAATGCAACAAGATGATCAAATAATAGAACAAATATCTAATCAAGAAAATCATTATGAATTAATGCATCGAACTAATCGTATTGGTAAGTTAATCCAAATATATATATATTTACTATTAATAATTATTTTTCCCTATAGAACCAACGTGAATTTCGAATATGATGATTTGTATACAAAGAATATATTTTTTCTGACATAAAATGTCTAAATTTTTTATTGTGAATCCGCTTAAAAGTAATCATTCTTTCAGTAATATTTCCTTGTCTCTATATATTTTTGTTTTTTGAATGTATGTGATTATATTTAAATATACAATCTTTAAGACAACAAAAAACAAACGCAAATAAATAGTTTCTATTTTTATTTTTATTTTGTTTGACATTTATAAATAATAATGAGCGAGTTGCATTCGTTTAATTGATTAACAAAATGTTAGATTTGTTTTTTTTCGAGTTGTTTTCGTGTTAGATCTCGTACAGAACGTTTTCGGCCACTGAGTGGATTCATACAACAGAATCGACCTAATAGAAATTAGAATATTTAAAAAAAATCAATATTTATTATTTAAAAATATATCTTACGTTGTTTGGTTGATTCGACAGGTACTTGTAATTCATTGTCAGAGAATACTACATCTTCTAGAAAATTCGAAATATGAAATCAATAGATTTTATTATTTATTCTACCTGGAACTGCAAAATTTTCAAATGCCAATCGTCCCATAACCGCACGTCGTTTATCGTCTTGTTCATACTATAAATATATTAGACAAAAAAAATCGTTTATATGTAGATGTAATAGTTCTTTTTTGTTTTCTTCCGTCGACCCCTTTTAACCTTGTGCATATAACAATAGTAACATCTTAGACATACGAGTCTGTCTGGAAGTTCAAGAGATCTCTCATCAATGATCAACTTATAAGACAAGGTCGATATCTATCTTATAACAGAAACGATGATAAAAACTGTTTTATGTAGATCAGATTTTAATGATAAGCAAATCATTAATTGATACAAATGTAATGTAATAGACAAAAAAGAATAAGAACGTTAGATTTACCTGATCAAAATCGTCTTGCATAAGTCGAAATGAATGAACAATAATAAATTGATTGATAAGAAGAATAAAGAAAAATAGATAGATAGATGAATTAATGGTTTTTTTTTCAATACCAAACATGATGATGATGAGAAAGTATATATTATTAAATGATGATATAAATGTTATTTGTATATATCTATGATGGAATAAAAAAGTTTTCAAATGATCTTATATATATGTAGGATGTACTCAGATAAAATAGTGATGATCAAAAGAATCTTAAAAATGATCTGTTGTAGAAAAAGCGGAAAGATGAAAGAACGTGATAAGAGATAAATCTTTTTATCGATTGGAAAAAAAGAGAGAAAAAAGAATGAAGATAGAAAAAAAAATAAATAGAAGAAATTAGATGAAGGACGAAATAGATAAACGGAACGATACATTAATTTTATCCTTTTCTTGTCTTCTATATTAGAAAAAGTTAAATGAATAAATTTTCTTAGTTAACAAAATAATAATATATTCATTACCTTGAGTATTCTTCTAATAATGTAAAAGAAAAACATAAAGTATCTATCTGTCAGACATTTTATACTACTTACCAATATGAAATAGCGTTTAATACAAATCTGGTATATATATATTTCTTTTTCTCTTCGATCATTATCTTACATATCATTCTTTTGTTCCAATAACGGCTAATCGGAAGAAGAACGATATGTAGGCGGAATGAATAATACAAGTGAAGTATATCGAATTAATGTGTTGAGTAAAATCTGTCGGCATGTTCGCATAATAGATAAATCGGATGTAATTTTATGAAGAGAGAATTATAATTTAATTAAATATGTTTTAAAAAAAGAAAAACTTATGTCTATATTATCAACTAATTAAAACAGCAACTTCACATAAAGATAGATTGTCTTTTTCATCAATCAATGTCATGGATTAACGTTACGTCAGTGAAATCAAAAACGTATAGCATCGCCTGATTTTTGTTTTACTATTTAAACCAACTATGATTAACATTGAACAGATTGTTTAAAAATAGATTTTCAAAGGAGTGTTAATATGCGTATATACTTTATTACTAAAGCTTTGTTTTTTGTAGATTATCATCAGCAAATGAATAAATATTTGGAAAATAACAACTTTTGTTTTAAACATTATTTTCCGTATTTGACATTCTTAGCTACAAGAAGAGATCAACTGTCAAGATATTATCTAATTTTAAACCTACATTCTTAACATTCGTGTTAATTTTTTATCCTTTTAAAGAATAGTAACTATTTATAATAAGATTATTTTTGCAAAGTATTTATCCATGTTGATCTTTAGACGTTTATAACAACCCGCCCATTCATTTACATATTCTAGTTAATTGCTACATCAGTATGGTTGTATTAATTAATAGTTGTACTAATATTTTAATACAAGAATTAGAATTATAGTAATCAAGGTCTAATATAAACACCACTTTTTCTATGCAAATCGAACTTGAGTTGGTATATTTACGAAATCGTTACATGCTTCATGATTATAGATGATAATATTATGCTGATGTAAAAATATCCGAATCTTGTTAATGGCAAGATTACTGTGAACTTTGAAAAACGATCTTATTGATTAAAATTGAAATTGTTTTTGATATTATCATTGTCTACTGCAGTGCATAGTAGAAATACTTACGCATAGTTAAACAACTGATTTTTCTATACGCATTGAACTAATTCGGAAAGGAAAGTATAATGCCATTGGAATTTTTCTTACTTTTCCTTGTTTTCGTAATAGAAAACAGAAAGGGCATACATATCCTATCATTTACTCATCTAGAGAAATCATCAAAATATGTCAATAGGGGATTTATGTATCTAATATATTGAGCGTGTCTATTGAATAAAATCAATCAATATTTTATTATTATAGCATGCGACGATATATTCACGAAAATATTTTTGAATCTTTTGATAAATCCTATCTAATCATAATTATATAAATCAAATCATCAATAGAAACGTTATTTTATTGTTTCTAAAAAACTATTTTATTTTAAAATTCATAATGAAAAATAAAATGTAAATATTAGTTGTATTATAATTAGTTTACTATAAAAAAAAAGATCGTTAAAATTCAGAAAAATATGTTAGATAAATGAGCTGTATTATTAATCACAGATCAATATAGAAAAAAAAGAGAAGTTGCATTGTAGTTATTATTATTAAACATCGGACATTTTTTGGAATACAACACGTTCACTTGGTTTAAATGGTGATAAACCTCGTGAAGGAGATCCAGCAGATTGAGAAGCATCACCACGATTACACTAAATGAATATACTTTTTTTTTATCTAATTGTTATTATATTTTCTAATACATACATTTACACAAGAAGATTTAACGTTTTGTTGAGCTGATGCATGTTCTCCTTGTTCAAGTTCTTGTGCTAAACCACATGTACAATTTTTACTAGCTTTTTTAACATCGGATGATGTTGTACCACTATCATTGTCTAAATAAGAATGTTGTTTTATATATAGATACACATTCATTTTGTATTAATAACACTTTTTATTCAAACCGAAATTTAAGTAATATGATAAAACATTATCGTCATCATCTATATATATATATTGGCGACGAGAGTGATTTGTAAATCAATAAATCCTTGATTTAATCTTCGATGTCCGAAGAAAAGAAGAAATCTAGGAAATATTATTTTCTGTCAGAATTACGTAATAAGTACTTGCGTTCTACATCATGGAAAACTAAATTCATAGTTTACTCTATAAAATGTATTTAATGAATATAAAAAGTACTATGATAAACTAATTGAATTCAATTAATTTTAGGTTCTTATCTTATAATTATTCTTTGTAAATTGTAGAGAATGTCACGCGTTATATTTTTTTCTATAAAATAGAAGCGAAATCTTAAGAATACTGAGGAGTTCATTCTTTCTGGAACATTCGATATAAGACTTATTATCATTTTATAATAAAAAAACATACTTTTAGCATCAGGTTTTTTTCGATCATTTTCATCAATTAAATCCTGATCCTCATCATCGTCATCTTCATTTTCAACAGTCCATGTTTTTCTTCCTCGACCACTTGTTGAGAGTTGTCTTATAAAAGATACACCTGTTCGTTTCAATGGTACAGAATAACCAACATCAAATATTGGTTTTTGACATAACCATAATGAACCAAGTTTTTTAGCATCATCACTTTTATTTTCAATTAAAAATGATGAATTCGAATCTAATGGATTACAGTTACTAAATCCACACATTTTAAAATTATTCGTAACTTGTGATTGATTAGTTTGTTCAATATGTGTTATAAGATAACCATTTGGACGAAGTAAACGAAAAAATTCATTGAGTAAATCAATATTTACTGGTGTATCCTTCTCATTAATTAGATCAAATAAGATAATATCGAAGGATGAGATTTTACGTTGAGCTAAATATTAATTCATCGTTTTTATTTTGAAATAATTAAATCGAACTTACATTCTAATAACTTTTCGATACTTTCGAATCCAATTTGTGCTTGTTCTGATTTTTCTTGTATTAATTGTTGAAAAGCAGGTAATTTACTCGAATCATTATCAGCTGTCCAAATAATCAGAATATTTTTAGCATTAGCAAAAATATCGTCCATTATAAATATTTTATTTACAAAGTTATCTAAAAATATCAAGTTAGGACATATTTCGGTGAGTTACATTCAAATTTACGAAACTCTATTGAGTTAAAATATCTTAATTTATCAAAAAATTCTTGTATTTTTCTTAACATACATTTACTTATATACGATGAAATTGATATTCAAGCTTAAACAGATGTTTCTTATTCACATGATTTATATGTCTCATCTACTCGTCGTTTGAAATTAGCCCTAAACCTTCAAATTGTATAGATTTAGTTCACCTTTTCATCAATACTGTGTAAGTTATTTGCAATAATATTCCTACTTTTTACTTATCTACGAATAGTATGTACTAAAGTCACGTTAATCTTTTTCTCTCTACCATAATTATACATTTAGCGATGTAATGGGCTATAAATTCGACAAGTAATCTTCATATGATTTTATAGCATAGATTGATTAGTAGCTATTATAGAAATGTAAACTTTCTATTAGAAACAGCGTAAATAAAGCTAAAATATCAGATTACTATTCTACAGTTTTTCAAACTTTAAGAGAAATTAAGCATCCCTTTAAGCAATAAGTGTCTCTCTTCTATATCGAAATTCCATCACATTGATTCAATATATCGATTTTTAATACTCAAGTACATATATTCAAGGTATTGCAAAAAAAAGTGCATCAGACTATAAATCTCAATTAGTCTACAAAATATGACGTCAAATCCAATCGAAATCATATTAATATAAATCAAATTCTTGAATTTTTATGTGAAACAAGTAAGATTTTCTCCTTTTCTTTATTTCAAACAGAAAAGAACGCATAAATTGAGTCCATATTAAAGAAGATGAAACACGCACACACATACACACGCGTACAGTACGAAAGATGATGAAAGCAAACAAAAAAAATGTGTGCATATTTGTTGAATCAAAAGACAAAGAAAAAAAAGTAAAGATACGAAGACAAAGCAAGTGAATGATAACTATATAAAGAAAAAAAAATATGTTATATATTCGTTTTGTTTTAATAATCAGCACCAATACAATGTCTCCGGGTTTGTTTGTTTGTTTGTTTTTTAAAGAATCTAGACACGGACAGAAGAAAAAAAAGAAAACAAAAAAAAACTGAACTAGATCATCTATTTACACTCATATAGTTGAAGAGAATAAGAAAGAACAAAAAAAACTGATTTTAAGAAAAGGAAAAAAAAAGAAAAGAAGACAAATCGATGATGTTCACGTTTTATTTTTGTATATATACACGTAGATTTTCTTTTAAAGCGTCTATACGCGTATTTATAGAAAGAAGGAAAAAATATATGTATAAATATAAGATACTATTTTGGTATCAGTTCGAACTGTCATTCATTGATAATTGAGCTGTTCGAGCTGATGCACTTGTTGTCGAACGTTTTGGATATGAACGAAGATATTCATCTTCACTTAATTGATTTACGTCTGGTCGATCACGAACATTATAAGTTAAACAACGTCGAATAAATATCTAATAAAATCAAAAGAATATGTTTTAGTTTTTAAATATAAGAATCTTCATAATGAATTAATCATGTTAAAAATTTTCTTTGTTTAATTTCGTATATAATCTTACTTTTGCTCCATCAGATATAATTGGTTTAGCAGGAAATTCGACTTCTTTGGCTTTTAATATTGTTTGATTTTCTAATATTGCAGCTTGGGATTGATTATGTCCATAAGGTTTTCGTCCATATAAACATTGAAAAAAAATACACCCTAAACTCCATACATCGACTTTTGAAGAGATTTTTGGAGGATTTGGACCTTGAACAAATACTTCAGGAGGAAGATACCAATACGTTCCTGCACCTTGTGATGTTAAATCCATTCCATGTTCAGGATCATATGTATCTTCACACATTTGTTTACTTAAACCAAAATCTGTTATTTTGATTTCTCCACTACTTGTACCAGTACCCAATAATATATTAGCTGGTTTTAAATCAAAATGAATCACAGGTGGTTTTATACCATTATTTAAATATCTTAAAGCACTAACAGTTTGCATAACAACTGATCGTGCTTCTTTTTCCGGAATATATTTATGTTGTTTTAAGAAGAAATCTATATCATTTCCTTCGATATATTCCAACACAGTACAGAATCTAAATACAAAAAAAAATTGAATAAAAGAACAAATGATTTTGTATTTTGCACTTACGAATCAGTATCAATTTCAAATACATCAAACAGACGAACAATTCGAGGATGATCAAGTGTTTTAAGAATATCACATTCGCGTAATGCATGTCTAATAAAAATGATGAAATTTTGTTAAAAATAATAGAATTTCTTACTTAATATAATTTGCTTTTTTTTCTTCTTTCCATTCTTTATTAAGTTGATGAACTTTAACTGCAACATAACGTTGTTCTTTTAGACAAAAAGCCTTGAAACAAAAGAAAAATAATGATAATGTTTAGTTTTTAATATTATTTTTCATTGATTTACTTTATGAACTTCACTGAAACCACCTTTACCAATGAGCGATAATAGTAGATAACGTTCATTGAGTATTGGATGGTCTTGAAATCTAAAATAATTATAAATTTTTAGATTTCAATAAATATATATGTGAAAATCAGTTATTTGATTGGATATTCTATGATTAATTGATGTCAAAATAACGATAATTCATATATAATACAAACGATCTTCATTAGTCAAAGAGATGAAGTAATGCTTACAATGTAAAAACAAGATATGACAAAACCTCTTCAAGTGAGCATATTTATGTAGTACATAGTTCCTAGACTGATAAAATTTTCTTACTCAATTGAAACCTATATAATGAACAACATCCTGTATTATACTTTTATGTAGTGTTTACTACCGATATATTCTTCTACAGGTTTTAACAATGAAAACTCATGATGAGCACTAACTGATTATCTTATTCATTGATAGTCTTCGAATATTTCGATCTACTGAATGAAATAATGAACTGCGGGGTCCAAAAAAATCAACGCCGACGTTAACTCCAAGCGACTGCGAAAATTCTTTTTGTAGTTTAGCGACATCTAAATCATTCTAGTGTCTGGCGTTATTAGTTTTTCTTGAAACTTTTGATGTTCGTTACTTAATATATGACGATGAAAAATGTTCTTAAATGCGATAAAAATACGTGACCCTGTCATAGATGCAAATTCGACAGCCTCGATTTTTAAAACCTATTTTCAAAATTCATCACAAAAATCTAGATTTTCGAAATTCATCTTCCATGATTAGAATTAAATATCTTACCTGGAATGATCTTCATTGTAAATACGTTTTAATTCACGTATATGTAAATTTCTTTCTCTTTCCAGTTTTTCATATTCAATTTGAAGGTCCATTTCTTCTTTTTTCAAAGATGCTTGACGTAACCGCAAGATTTCATCTGATTCATTCCAATCACTTACTAATGATCTATAAGAACATTAGAAACAAAAATTATAAATAAGATCTTGTTTTGTTCTATTTAATTTGACTTACGCTTTATTTGCATCATTCATTGTTTTCATACCATCATTACTAGTTTCATCTTGAGGTATAAATGCACCCGTACGATCTTTCGTTCTTGATTTTGAATTTGGTGTTTTTGGTGGTTTTTCTTTAACTTCACAATTAGGTCGACGACGTAATAGATTCCGTCGTTCACGATCAAGTTCTTCTCGTGCACGTTGTATCATTTCTTGTTGTCTTTAATTAAATAATTAAATATTTACTAAGTAAAGAACAAAGAACTTAATATACTTAGTAATATCAGAAAATGCTGAGCCATCTGTCCAATTTTCTACAAATGTTGCACCTTGCCGTTGAGTAACAAATTGACCCAATCTCAAACGATTTTCCATACATTTTTGTCGTGCTTGTTTTCGTTCTAGTGTTGACTTAAAAGAGAGAAAAAATAAATTTTTTATATTCTTTCTTTTGTTTTTCAAGAAAACAATATAAAGTTTCAGTCGAGCATAAAAACAAAACAAGAAATGTTTCTTTTTTTAAAACATGACAATGATATATTTATACAAGTCATGCAGACATATAACATTGTCTAAGGAATACTCTAAGTATGACTTTATAGACTAATGCGTTATATACACGGTTTTCTTTGTAATTATTTAGTTTTCATTCATGTCATATATAGGTGAAAGATCAGATGTATCGACACGTTCGAAAATACTATTTTGTGACGTATATAGACCTTAAAATAACTATTGATTCATCGTAAATAATAAAGCAAAAGAGATATTGATTTCGAAGTTATAAAGTAAAAATTATTGGCGATATAAATCCGACTTTGATTAAATTAACTTGATACCTGATTTCTATTTTAATTCGATAGTCTACTACAAAATTTCAAAAACTTTAGTGTACTTTATCTTTCTATTAATTAAATCACAAAGCTATTATAAATAAGTTTTCATTTCAGACCTATTTCTTGATTAAATTATCTCAGTTTGTCAATGTATTATAATGGATTCTGACACTTAGATAACATTGAAAATGAATGTTCTATTCTCTCTCTCTTAGTAATATGAGTAAAATATACATTTTAAAAAGAGTTTTCTTATATTAGAAAAAAAAATTAATTAATGTATATTAATAAACATAGGAAAAACAAAATTTTTCCTTTTCTCGAATAGTCAATAAGAAAAATAGTTTTCATAAAATAACCTGTGATCTTTGTTGAACCGTGACCTATCAAAATTTTTCTACGCATTAATCTTATTCTATTTCTAACACATTTTCTATTTTCGTTCGAAAAAAAAAATTCCTTAGTGAATAGATGATTATGATTCTATAACATACTTTTTCTACAAGTAATTTTTTATTCACAGCCAGACATTTTTGAAGTATATTATTTTGTTTATCAAAATCTTTTTTAACATCTGATAATTGTCGACGTAAATCATCTCGTTCCTAGAAATAAAAAATGCTTTCAAATTAATTTAAAATTTTTTTGTTTTATTACTCTTGTTAAAGTTTGTATTTGACTGTTCTTAGCTTCAAGTTCATTCGTTGCCGAATTTATTGATCCACTTATCTCAGTCTAAAATATTAAAAAAATAAAAAAGATTTCGCAATTTAGTTTTTAATTACTTGTGATTGTTTTGAATTAACAGTTGATATATTTGATGATTCAGATGTATGATTTGAATTCGAACATGAATCACTTTGTGCTGATGAGGCAGGAGAAAAACCAATTTCTCGATAATTTGAAACATTCTTTAATACAAAAACAATAAGAATTTTATTGATAGATTGTTTATTTTCTTACTTTATTTGTATCTGTAGTAAATTTTTTGTCAGTAGATGATGGGACAGAATTTATCAATGGAAAATCTTGTTGTTTTGGTTGATTCATGTTCATATCACTTTTACGTCTTTTTACTTTTTGACCATCAGTATTATCATCAATTTTTGGCGTTCGTTTTCGCCGTACTTTATCCGTTGTTGACTGTTTTTTTAATGTATTATTATTTGATATTGAAGTTGTAGAACCAAATAAACGAAATGGTGAGGTTGGAATGGGTTTAAAATCAAGTATTTCAGTATCGGGTGGATTATTTGCTAGATCTTGTTGGGATAGATGCTAAAAATAAAATGCATATTTTTGAAAGATCAAAAAAATATATATATGACATACACGTTGTAGACCGTTATTTGTTGGTGATGCACGATTATCAATAGATTCGCTACGTTGTGGAAATAATTTAAACGTTAAAGGTAGAACATCTTGACCTTATTTTCCAAAAAAACAAAAAAATAATATTTTTCAAATAAATGTCAATTTAAAACAATTTACCACGAGAATTAAATTGATTTTCTGTTGGTTTTGAAACGAGATTCATTCTAAAATAATTGTCGCTTTTTTCATATCTAAACACAAAAGAAAAATAACAAATTGTTGTTTTATTAGTTTTTTTTATTTGAAGAATACTTTAAAACAATAGTAACGTCTATCGGTAGAGGGCACACATCGTATTCACGTGATTAATTGATAGAATCCAAGCGTAAAGAAAAAAGAAGCAGCAAAAAAAAACACACACACATAGATTACAAATATGAAAGAAAGAGAACAAACTTTATTCATTCTAAAGATTCATCCTCATTGGTTTTTAATATACACATATATATATATATTTCCGGTTATAGAATAAGAAAAAAAAAACCGACAAGGAACATATATTGTCTATTTGAGAGTGGAGT
>CAJNOI010001425.1:0-15225 GCA_905250115.1 Adineta steineri | reverse complement strand
AATTCTTTTAATTATGAATTTCAACAATTCACAAAACACATACAACAGTGTTGGTCGATCAGTTGATGTTAGTTGAGAATCTGACGTAACTGGTTCAGACTAAAATAATTCACTAAAATCAAACATTATTTAATAAATATATTACATCACAAACTTCTATTTTATTTCGACTCATAATGAATGTTTTGTGTACGTGTGAAATTGAACTAATAGTTTATCAAAATCAATAATCTAAAATATCAAATAAAAACAGATGATATCAAAATGAAACATATCTTCAATAAATATAATGATAAAATATTACTTGAGAACAAAAGATTAGTTGAAAAATATGAAGAAATATTGAGCAAAGCTAAAACAATGAAAAATACTTTGTTTAGGAATTAATTGAGAGAAAATTATTAATATAGAAATATGTTAATAAGGCTTTTCGGAATAGTTTTAAATGATTTTGCTAAAACTGAAGAAAAGAACATTTAAAAAAGCGCTGCAACTTATATTCGTTCATGGAAGCGGAAAAATCTTTCTTTTTTCATTATTCGCATAGCATTACGGTATATTAACACTTACTCAAATCCAGTCGACCAAGAACAAGAAGTTGTTTTGCAGTGCTAGTATCAAGTAACTGACTACAAAATTGTTAAAGTGACAGAAAATACTTCATTATACTACTGCAAATTAATAATCATGAAAATAACAAGTATTTTTCTTCTACAGATAGAGGTGTAAGCCGGCGGCTGACACCTATAATCTACAGAATAACATCAACGTAAAGTATTTTTATTGAAACATCTGCAACAAAATACAACATTAAAAATGGTCGATAAATTGAAACAATAAATTCACTTCCTGTTTCAAAACTTGTTTATGAACAAAAGTCTACCAGATGCTAGTTATAATCTGCTGTAAATAAAATAAATATTCATGATATTAAAATTCTGGAGGAAGGATATGAAAGAAAAATATTGAAAATCGTCACTCATAGAAGAAAATGCAACGTTTTCTAACAGAGAACACATAACTTATTTGAACAACATATTTTGTTATTTTGTATAGAACTGAAAGAACAAATACATCGACTAGAAAATCTATTTTGCACCTAATCCTGATATATTTCATAATTTCTGGATAGGTGGATGTAAGGGTGTGGGTGGCTTATGAGATGATAGATACCCACACTCGCGAACGATCCACTCTAAAATTTTGTTTTAGTTTATAATTTTTGATCGTTGAAAAGAATTTTAAGATGTTTATTCCAATATATTCAACTTTCAGATATAAACTAGTTTGTTTTGGGTGTGGGTGTGGAGTATGAGTAGATGGGTGATGAACTTAATATTCACACCCACACCCTACTAATTTGATATTTAAAACTAAAGCAGTGGCGGATCTAGGATTTTGGAAGGGGGGGGGGCGAAATTTTTTTTTTTTTTAGTATGGAGGGGTGATACCTGGGGAGGGGGTGGGGGATTTTTTTTTTTTGAGTATGAAGGGGCGATACTTGGGGAGGGGGTGAGGGATTTTTTTTTAAGTATGGAGAGGCGGTACCTCGGGGGGGGGGCGATTTTGGTTAAAACCTATTTTTTGAGTCCAATCGAAGTAGTGTGAACCTACTTTTTCGTTCATTTTTGCTGTGAAAAATCAAAAAAAAATTCGGGAGGGGGAGGCGATCGCCCCCATCGTCCCCCCCTAAATCCGCCACTGAACTAAAGAAATATAGACTTATATGGATACTTCTACTGGGATTGTTTGTTAACTTAAAAGAAGGAAAAGGAATGACGTAGAATTGTTAATTATTAAATAAAATGAACCTTAAACCATGAAAACATATACATCGAAGAACAAGTAATTATCTCGTCTAGAAATAAAAGTTGATATAATATAAAAAATTAAAATATGCATCCTTAAGGCAGATGGATATATTACGTTGCAAAAATGATCTTGTCGTCAACATTTATTAAAAAATATTATAAGAATATAATAAAAGTACAAAACTTTTGTCAGTGCTAAATATGCTGTTGTATTAACTTCTTTTTTATTCGCACAAAACAGAAAAATGTAGTATGCATCGATTTTAAAAATAGTATTTAGAATTCGAATAACATATTACCTACATATTTGTTAATCTTTTAACTCGATAATATTTCGAAGCTTTTCTAGTTCTCGGAGAAAAACAGCTAATGGAACTTCGTAAGGAAGAACTCAGTACTAGCGATACGTAAAAAGACTAGTGCGTGTTGTTGACATGGATGTACATGTATCGCGTATTGTGAAGAATGATAATCGGATTATCAATCTTAATAGTATTCATTATTAGATATCTTCTTCTTTCTCTTAGTGATGCTTGAGAACTTAGTTGTTTATTTTTCGATTTCATATTGATGATTTATTTTATCATTACAGACAACAATCTTTACTTACTCTACGTGATGTTTTCGACTGCTGATATTCTCATCACTCTACAACAAACAATTACTCGCTATGTCCTTCCTGCTTTGCTGGTATTGGGCAACTTTGGTAATCTGATTTGCATTGCTATCTTCAGTCAAAAACACCATCGACGTAGTCCCTGTTCGATGTACCTGCTTGCTGCTGCTATCTGCGCCCTCACGGGTGTTATTTGGGGACTCGACACTAATATCTATGCTTTCTATCAACCGCCAGATCCGTTCATCATGTCGCTCGCTCTCTGTCGAATTCGAGGTTACATCTTACAAACATTTTCGGTTCTTTATCGCACTTTAACTGTAATAGCATGTGCAGATCGGTATGCAATAAGTTCGATTCGCGCCTCCACTCGTAAGTTCAGTACATCAAAAATGGCGTTGAAAGTGATCTGTGGTGCCACTATTTTCTGTATGCTTATCTCAATCCATTTACCGATTTTTGAGGTCATCAAAAATAATCGATGCAGCGTTTTTGGAACATATGGACTCTTTTTCAGTATCG
Organism: Adineta steineri; assembly: GCA_905250115.1. NCBI lineage: Eukaryota > Metazoa > Rotifera > Eurotatoria > Adinetida > Adinetidae > Adineta > Adineta steineri. The sequence goes on along the minus strand of CAJNOI010001425.1, from coordinate 12,276 downwards.
ATCAGATCTGTATTTTTGGAGTTATTATACCGGGTCTCGCGATTCTTTTCAACATTCTCATTTTGAAGAATTTGAAAGCGATTCGTACTCGTGTTCAACCTCTTCGAGGAACAAGCAATGCACCACAACATATTTTACAGAAACGTGATATGAACTTGCTGAAACTTGCCTTTGCTGAAGTCTCGATCGGTATTCTTCTCAATATTTTATCTCCAGTCAATTTATTATACACTGTGCTGGCAAGTAATGTGCCCAATAAGAGTCGAGATCGCATTCAGATTGAAGCGTTCATTAGTTTTCTCGCACTTACTGTCTTATTTTATCTAAATTATTGCATTACGTTCTATTTGTACGTAGTCATATCAAAACCCTTTCGCCAAGAAATCAAACGGCTGATCAACAAGTACATCAAACGATCAGAGCGAGAACATACAAATGCCATTACTGGTCTAGCAGCTCCGCAACAACGCGAAACACACTTGAGGATGGGTGTGAGTAGGCGTGAATGAAGCGCTCATCAGTTACCGTGGTTTACATCCATTCTCAAATATAGACATCACATTTTTCATAACGGCAACATACAGTGTTCTAAGACTAATGTGCTCTTCTAAATCTTGAGTGTGGGTGTGAATATGAATATTATATGTATATAAAATACTAGTTTCTTCATTATTCGAATAAGCTCTATCGCCATTTTCTCAGCATATGTAATTCAACAAATTATTTCTCGGAAACAATATGTGATATTTATCTTGCAACAAAGTACAAATGATTTGGTTCTTATTTTTAGCGACATCTGTAAATTGCTTTTGATTGACAGTATATGCAGCAGAAATGAGATTGATCTTTTATATGAACCATTCTATATTTGACATGATTTTAGAATGACTCACGTTTTTTGGTTCCTTTGAAACAGTATACTAACGGATACGACGTGTAAATATTAGGTATCATATTTCGTATGTTGACAGTATTGAGTCTAGCGCATTTATTCTCTCAACTTTTGCGCTACGCGAGAGTTTATTAGACGAAGAAGATGCATCAATGGCGAGAGGTAATTAATCTTCAGTGTTTCCTGTCGTAAGTTTAGATTGCATTATTGTCTTCATACATAGAATGTCAAACAAGTTTTACGATGTGCGCTGATTAGTTCAACAATTATCATCATTTGGAAAAGCCTGATGGTGTTAACTAACACTCCAAATCCTATTGTGGTCCTGCTAAGGTTTGTTATCTCTACCTAGTAAATTAAAATGAACTTACTATTATGTTAACTAGCAGCGGCATAGATTCGGTTGTTTATGCTCGTGGTAACATTTTTTTGCTGACTAACTACTGTTCAGAATCCATCCGTGCAGGTGATATTGTTGTATTTCGAATCCAAGGTCGTAGTCTTTTCATTTTTCATCGAGTGATTCGTGTGCATGAAAAGTGAGTTGACCTTTGTTTTCTGTTAAAAGATCAATACTGTCTTTTTTACTGCTAATTTTAGAGAGGATGGTTATGTTAAATTTTTGACGAAAGGTGATTTTAATTATGTTGATGATCGTGGTCTATATGCACCAGGACACCTGTTGCTTGAAAAGAAGGATGTTGTCGGTAAAGTGAAAGGGTATATTCTTTTTCCTACTGTTGATTATCTTCTCTCTTTCTCATTGTATTACTTTTAGATACATTCCATATGTTGGCATGTTGAGCATCATAATGGACGATACCCATGTACTAGATTATCTTGCCTTGGTAGTGTTGGGACTCTTCGTATTAAAGAATTATAAAAATGGAAAACCAGTCTTTGCTAGAAGACAGCCAAGATTTCTTGACATTTGGATATTTTTCGCGACTATTCAGTACCTTATAAGGGGGAATGATTGATTTCTTGATTTCTGATAATTTTTAGTATGGAAATCAGTTTGTTTCCGCTTGAAAAATGTTGAAAGCTCTACGGAATCGTATATCAATTAATAAAGAACAAAATTTATCCCATTTTTGCATTTGCTCACGCTTTCACTATATATACTATTCGAATTTTATTAATAACATCTTCGATTATAATCCTCTTCAAAGATGAGGATGTACGAAATTGTCAGAAAGAATTAGAATCCGTTATCTCACACTTAGAGAAACGAAAGTCACAAGTTAGTACTTTTCATATCGAATAAAACAGTTGAAAGTTAAGATTTATTTGAAAGTATCACTCTGAAGCTCTTGAGGGTGTGGGTGTGGGTGTGGATGTAGCATTAGTAAAGAGAGAATGTACCCACACCCGTTCGGATTGGGCTTCCATAATAAACAAATTTCTTAACAGAGAATATTCATTGATATATAATAATCCTTATTGAATTCAAATATCGTTTGTCTTAATACACAGATCGTCCTATCTCATAAGAGTTTTATTCAATTGATTTCCATGCAGATACTAATAGAAAATATAGTCAGTATTGAAAATGCTGAAAATTACCTAAATGTATATAATAAGATATATAAATGCTTTTAACTGAAAGCCTTGTTAAAAGTGCTGAAAAAATACCTATAATCAGCATAACAGTTAATTCTTAGATTTACATAGAACGCAAAAGAAAAAACGATAGACATTTGCTTTCATATTTTATCGTTCTTTTGAAATATTTGTGATTTTATATAGAGAGAAAAAATTGCACCATCACAAGAAACTTTATCACGTGTAATAATGTACATAGCAGCTCTTACAAAGTAACGAATAGTGTTAGGCATATTCATTTAAATAAAACACACGTTTAAAAAAAACATAACGCCAATGTCTTTATCACTTCACACATTACCCGTCGAACTGGTTTATCGAATTTTTGACCATCTCGACAAGGACACACTTTTCCTGTCATGTCAGAACGTTTGTGTAAGGCTCAATACCATCATGGATACATACGATCGATACCAGGTTATTTTTTATTTTATTATAAGTCTTGAGGGTGTGGGTGTGTGTGTGACTAATAGAATCAACTGACAAAATTCTCATCCACACTCATACCCCCAAGATTTATGTATCGTTGTAGCAAGTCTTTGATAATCTACTTATTATTATTTTTCTATAGACATTCACCACATTTGAGATTCAGTGGTATCAAATCGGTGACAAAGGTGCAAACCATCTTGCAAATACTCTTCAACGAAACGAGGTATCATAACTCGTACTACTCTTCTTCTTCTTAATCAATCATTTATTCATGACTTTGCACAGACACTGACCACACTCAACCTCTATGGTAATGGAATCAGTGATGAAGGAGCACAATATTTGGCAAATGCTCTACAACGAAATAAAGTAACACAACTCGTAGTACTCTTTTCCTTATGTAGTCATCCATTCATTCATTATTTTTCACAGACACTGACCACACTTTATCTCGGAGAGAACCGTATTGGTAATGAAGGAGCTAAGCAGTTTGCGAATGCTCTACAACAAAATCAGGTTGTATAACACTCACTATTCTTTTTTTGCTTACTCAATTATTGTCTCATGCATTACATTTCGTATAGACACTTACCTACCTTAATCTCTACGGCAATAATATTGGTGATGAAGGTGGAGAATATCTTGCTAATGCTCTACAACGAAACAAAGTAACATCACTTGTAACCATCTTCTTCATATTCATCTATTCATATACTCTTTCACTAGACATTAACCGAACTTGATCTCATCAGCAATCAAATCGGTGACAACATACTACGACGTATCAATGAAATTCTTCAAAACAGAGCACGATTGAAAAGATGAACATTAGTCACAAACGTTTTATTCCATTAATAATGTAGTTAGTATTTACTCTCCAAAAAAAAATATTTTATATTCATTAACAATAACATTTTTTATTTGTTTTCTGTTTTTTTTTAACTTTATCCAATGGATTAAGTTTAAAAATCAATGTTTTTCTTCTATCGTATACATATTAATATATTTCTAGGACTTATGTTAGATTTTGGGCATGGGTATAGGTAGAGATAATCGAGAGAAAAGATCAACACAGACACGCACATCCTCAAGATTTATTATAAAGAGAAAAAATAAAAATATGACAATTAATATATTTAATGAATAGTTAGATATTCTCATCAGATTCCATTTGTGAATTGCGTGGTTCAATATTGTTGTTAGGTTCAATTTGATTATTTATGGAACAACACCAATCTTTCCATGGCTGCCAACATTTTTTTACTAGAACAAGTTTTACTTGACGACGAAAACGTGATGAGAATATTATAAAAATATAAAAGTTGGTCTAAAATAAAGAAAAATCTTACAACTTTGAATTAGAAAAGAAGATTTATTTACAACAGAATTCATAATGTTGATAGAAGAAAAAATTGCTTGAATTAACCGGCTAATTGCATAGTCCTTAGGTACACTTTGTGATGTAGGAAAATTAACCGCATAAATACGATAAATATTATAAGGTAATACCAAACAAACGAAAGCTATTACACGCGTAAGAACCATTGCTGTTATTTGTTTGTCTAATTTTCGACGAACCATTGGTAATTGTCGTCGGACTATATGACGAACATTATAATAAGCTAAGATACTAAATGATGATGCAATTACTATAGGTAGAAAACCAACTAAAATTGGATATAAGAAAAATGTTGAATACTGAATCCATGTATAATCCGATACGATACATCCAAATTTTGGTTGAATATTATAAGAAAAGCCAAATACAATGCTATGAATGATTGCAAAACAAATGAATATCAACACAAAATATCGGCCTAGTTTCAATGTACACATTTGTCTTAAATTGTAACGATAATTTGTTGAAAAGAATTGATCAACAGCAGAAAAACATATCATATAAAAAGTAGTGAGAGCACATATTTGTGACAATATAGATCTGAGTTTACACCAAATGAAAGAACGTCCTGTTGCATCATCTCCATATATTGATGTTAAAATAGTTAAACTAATAGATAAAAACTGATAAATGAAGTTAGAAATTGATTCAATAGTCATATAGAAGATGCATCGATTAGTTCGAAATAATTTCAATTGAGTAAAAACGAAAATGTTCAACGCATTACCAATAATTCCAAAAATAAATGCAATAAAACCAGTATAAATCGAGTATTGTGTAGCAAATTTAAGAATTCCATCAGATACCGATGATGATGACATGTTACTTTATTTTAAATCTATTTTAAATGACATGTTCTTTATTATTTCTGTTTTTCTTCTTTTCCTGGAAGATATAAAATTTAATATAAAAGAAAATGTTAATCTATTCTTATCATTTATAGAGGATCTTAACAGAAATTACTGTCACGATTGATAATAAAAGTCTTTAATTACTAGTATGACAATATTTCTTTTTGTGTACTCAAAAAGCGAGTACACTACTAGAATCGGTCAGTGTGTCCGTCCGTCCGTTTACACGATAACTTTCGAAAGGAGAGGTAGATTTTGATGAAAATTTCTACACAATTCAGTCTCATCAAGATCTTGATCGAGTTCAGCCTAATTGAACGAGCCATTCTCGAATTATTGCAAAAATACTGATATTTCTCCATGATTTCCATATACACTTTTTGCAGTATACATAACTCTCGGATAAAATCCGAGGTTTCCACATTTATTTTTATATAAAATATGTTGTATCTATTGAATGATATATTAATTTTGAATATAGAATATAAAATATAAATTTAATAAAAAAATACTTGAATTTCTCATTAGAGCTTTCATAACTCGTATAAAAGAAAAAAGAATGATGTTTTATCTCTGCACTACCTACACATAAATAATAAAAAGAGAGTTTATGTTAATCTCTCAGGTCAAAAAAACATGTCATTAAAATATTTAATTAAACAACAATGTATTTATAGAACACATATTCTAATTCATTTGTGCAATATATTGCTAGTAGTCTTTTAGGATATTAAATTTCATTTTCTCCAAAATAGAGATTGCAGTTAATAAAGATGTTGAATTTACGTGTAGTAAGAGATAAACAAAATATTATTTTATTAAAACTAATTAGAAAAAGAAGTGAAAAATCATGTTATGAATTAAATAACCTAACTTTGAAAAGATTACATCATATTGAAATGAAGTATACATTCAATGAACTTCGTATTCAAATATATTCTATTTTGAACGAGAAAACCATCTTGAGGGCGTATTTGTTATAATCTTTGCTCGACTATATCATCTTCAACATCCACACCCACACCCACACCCACACCCTTTTAAATTGAACTACAATCGTGGTATTTTTATGGAATTTTGAATTAGAAAAAATACGACACTTTTTTCATTTTCTTTTATTGATTAGTAGCTTGTAACAATTGATAAATCTCTAAAAACACAAAATGACAAAGTATAGAAATGTGAATGAATTGATCTATTTATTTTATTTTTTTTTGAAAAAATGAAATTGATGAATTACAAAATTGAGGAGAAGAATATTTATTACATAAAATAGTTGAATGTTTAAAATCTTTTGCTAAACTTTGACATAATAATGTTCGAGAACATTGTATTGAATCTGAACTAATAATATGAATTCCATAGTGTTTAGTTAATTGATAGGTTTGAAAAATATTTTTATTTCCATATGCAAGTAAAAGACGAATTAAAAAACCATTTTGATGACTGTCAATTAAAATTTGTTTATCCTTAATTGAATTTGATATAGTTATGATGGATGAATACGGAAGATTTTGATTTTTTTGAGAAATAAAAAAGAAATTCCTAATTGAAGAACATTGATAATATAAATCTACAACGATATTGTGAACATCATCAAGAAAAACCGGTATTAATTTTCCTAAACTAGTTGAAATAGGTGGCCAACCATAATTTCTATAGATAAAATCTCCTTGAATTTGTTTTTGTTTTTGTTTTTTTAACGCTATTTTAATTGATTTTTGATTTCCTTGAATTTGTTTCGGAAGAATCAATGTTTGATATGAAAATATTTCTAAAATTTCTTTTTTTATTTGTTGAAAATGTTGACATTTAACACCACCTGTTAATCCAGTAAAAATATCTTCATAAAACATTTGTTTAATTTCAATAAATAAATAAATTGGATAATGATATTTATATTTCGATGTAAATTCTTTTATTTTCATTAAACAATGTTTAAAACAATAACAATTTGTTTTATCATCAAATATTTGTAAATGATAAATAAGATTATTATTTTTCATTAAATGAATATCTAATTCAATTTGTCGAATACCAAATAATAATTGTTTTGTTAATGATTTATGAGAATATTTATAAAAAAAATTTTCTAAATGATAACTATTATGTGTACCAAGGATTGTATAATCATTTAATTTTAAACGTTTATCAATTTTGGATACATTTAATATTTGATTGTCATTCGAATTTAATTTAATCATTTTTAATTTTGAACATTCATCATTTTTATACATTACTTTGATCATTAATATCCATAGAAGAAACATTAAAGAAATTATTAAGAAGAAATATACCAACAATTTTAGAATTAAGTTTAACATTCTCTAGTAATCTCCATGAATTCTTTTTTTATATAAAAAAATACATCTTACTATTAATGGTGATTTTAACAATTTCATTTTTTATAAAAACTAATACTTAAAAATTATTCATAGGTTTTTTTTGTCGTTTTGTTCTTCGTTACATTTTACATTTTTGACAAATAAAAAACCTTGTACTTTTTTTTTCTTTGTCGCTTTTTTTCATTGAAATCAAAACAATATTTTCATTAAATAAAAGTAATGAATATGAAATTCATTGAAAGATTAAACCGTAAAAATGTTCAATATGTATATCATTAATTCAATTGGTAAAATATATTGGATTTATTTTAGAAATATCGTTTCAACAATATTTTAATTAAATCAATATGAAATTTATAATGAACATTAATAATGCTTAATATATTGGAGAGTTTTGGTTGATAAAAAAGAACAATATTATCAAGAAAAAGTTTAGAATTCGTTTTAAAAATCGAAATCTTTATCAAGTTTCGCACTATGTACGAAACTATTTTTAAGTTTCGTATTTTACACAAAATCCTCTGTGATTTGTTAATCATACCATTTTTTTTGATGTACGTACGGTCTCATTTTCTTTATTAAGATATTGTCACTGTAATTCATAATGAATAGAATCATATGCAATATTGACTTGTAGATTTTCTTACGTCATTATAGATTCTAACTATTGTTCAAGTACACACAGCATCGCTTCCAACTGTCAAATCTAAAATAAAGATGGGAGTCGGTTCAAATATAGTCTATGTTATACCCTCATCCACAACCTCAAGATTATGCAGCAAAAATTTTCGATTCGCTCGTAACTTTTAGCTACCTATTTGTACTCAGAAGGACGCACGTTTATATTTTTCTTTCTCTTTCTACATATATGTATTTATCAGTCGCACCTATACACATTAATTGACGTGCGCAATTCAAGTTTGGTGTGTATCCGCTGTGTATACATGCATACGCCATTTTATTTATATAAATGGATTAGTGTGCACATGTGAGATGAGTGTGTATAATATTAAAAAAGTACATTTTTTCTTTCATAAATTACAGTCCTTGAGAATAAACGCATTATATATATAACGTCATATTATTGTGTCTAATTTTTTAAACTACTATTATTATTTCTTCTTGTCTTTTTCTACTTGTTGCTGTTAATATACTATGCCATTTTGTATGATGGATCTCCGGTCATACTTATTACTTCTATCCAATTCCTCGTAACGTTTATTGACTAATGGTTCATGCACTATTAATGGTTTATTAAATACTCAAAATGAGCAGTTTGAAAGAGGTGTGAGTGCAGATGAAATATCATGTTCACAGGAAAACTCATGCCCATCCTTATGCCTTCAAGACTAAATAGTAGATTTTCACGATCAACAGCACACGCTCTATCGAATGATACAAAGCAAATGCGATAAAAAAATACTTACTCAAAGTTTGACTTGCCTGTACCTTATACCTAATTCGTTTATGAAAACAATTAATTAAGTTTTTAAGACTTTGATATTGTTTGATCAAAATTGACATCAAGTTTTCCTTAGAAGCAACTGTCTTAGAATTAGCTAAAAATTTGTGATCCATACATATAGAATATTGAGTGATATATATCTAATGTGAGCTTTATTTCAGATGTCGAAATCTATATATACTGATATATTACAAACATTATCCTTGCTCAGTATATTTATAATTGCTGTTTCGACACAAACATTATCAGTCACCGTGTCGAATGGAACTATATTCGGATCCTATTGCTCTTCTCCATTTGCTAACGTAGTGGCTTATCTAGGCATTCCGTTCGCTCAACCTCCAGTTGGAACTCTTCGATGGAATGCTCCTATTTCATACAATTCAACATATCCAAATGGTACACTTAATGCTACAACGTTCTCACCTAGTTGCTATCAATTCGGTTCTTTTTCTACTGAACCTCTCCCTTATTCTGAGGACTGGTGGGTGAGATATGTTTACGCAATAAGGTTTATATTATATTCTTTATAGTCTGTATCTTAATGTGTGGGCTCCAGCTAATGCAACTAAGAACTCTTCACTTCCAGTGAAAGTTTGGATTTATGGTGGAGGTGGTTATATAGGCTCGAGCTCTGATCCTCTATATAATGGATGTGCAATAGCTACAAACGCAATCGTCGTTTCAATGAATTATAGACTTGGTCCTCTCGGTTGGCTCACTTTGGGTGCACCATTAAATTTTACAGGTAACTACGGTGTTCTTGATGTTCTCATGGCATTGCAATGGATTCAAGAAAATATCGCTTCATTTGGTGGCAATAATGTATGAATAATTTCATCAAATTTAACTAGAGGTTATATAGGGCAATAGTAAAATTAGCAAAGACTTCAGCAGTTCGTTGCATTATTAAGAAATAGTCTAACACTATTTTACGATGAAACGTGAGATATTTAGAGAATCGATCAAGACTCAGCTTTTCATTACATCAGCTGTTTAATGGAAGTGACGTTTGAGTTTTCTTCGAATAAAGTTGCAAAGTTTAATTTGAAGTTGATCGGATGTAAAATTACATAAATTCTCTTCAAACAGCTAACTTATTAAAATACACGATGTCAGTATTCGAGATAAGTTTCACTTGTCCATACAAAAAATATCGTCTTTATAATGTTATGTTGTAGACGATTTGAAAGCAAAAAAATTTCTTGTAAAATATCAGGATTCAAAATATATAAGAATCTTCAAAGATTTTCTAAGTTTTGTTTGCTGAGTCATTAAATAATGTCTCGAGTCTTCTATTTCACGAAGGACAAGGAAGTTTTTTTAATATTTATAACATAGAAAACTGTCCTCCTCTTTGGTCAATCAACGGGTGGAATCATTGCTCATGTTATCAGCACTCTTCCTCAAGCTAATGATCTTTGTTCAAGCGTCATTTCGGAGTCAGGCGCCGGAAGACCTCTGGCAACGAGTGAGCAACAGATTGCAAATGGTAATGCACTCATTGAAGCACTTGGCTGTTCCAATTCAAGTGATGTAAGTCTCTTTAATTTTTCGTGTTACAGAGATTAAGTAAGAATTAGGTGGCGGGATGTCTTCGTATAAAATCACCTGATCAAATCAGTCAAGCAACACCCAACTATCTTCCTATGTTTCTGTACCTACCCACTCAATTCTATGCTCATGTAGATGGAAATATAATACCAGTTCAACCAATCGCCACCTCGCCAAAAGTTCCATTCATGGCGGGAACATGTAAGTTTCCACAGCACTTTCACCCAAGCTCTTTAATTTTGTTTCTATAAAAACATGACTTATCTTAGATTTTGTCTAAATATAGAGATAAAAATTAAAATAAAAGTGATTCGAGCGCTGACGACTAAATTTATACTTAGGATAATATGAATAGATATTTCTAGGAATTTTATATCAAAAGTGCCCTCAATTTAAATAGGCTCCATGGAAGGCGTTTTGTTCGCCGTTTCATCATTTTCCAATCCACTTACTGTCACTTCCGTTGACTACAATAACTACTTAAATATTACCTTCGGCGCTGCCTTTGCTTACAACATTTCAGCTCTCTATCCCATCTCAATGTTCAATTCAACCGTAGCACCTGCTATGTACGCTATAGCTGCCGTCATTACCGATGCCGAATATGCATGTCCAGCACGTCGTGCTCTTAAAACGTCGTTAACCAGTCAACTTGGCACGTACGCTTACTTGTGGAATCATGTTCCAAGTTGTCCATGGGAATCGTCAATACCATCTGGTCTGCTCTCCGTTTTAGGTGCTACACACACCAGTGAACTCGCATTCGTCTTTGGAGTAACGTCAAACTTACCACGACCCAATGGAACATGTGTGTTGCCAACAAGTGAACAAATGCTCAGCACAGAGATAGTGACTGCCTGGCAGAGTATGTCGAAAAATGGCTATTCAACATTAGCCAATGGGAGCAAGTGGCTAGATTGGAGTCAAGGAGGACAAGGTGTTAGATTCGATGGAAACCTTACGTTTAGTATAATCAATATGACACAATGTGACTTTTGGGATGTGATCCAAACGGTCACTACAACTGCTGCTACTACAAATAATACAACTCTGATGACAACGAATCTTATTACTGTCGCTACTACAAGCACTACAGGTGCAGCTACATCTTATGTCAGTAGCACAGCTGGATTTGTTCTGGCAACATTCGTTGTACTTATACATATGTGATATAGAATCACATCTTAACAGCGTGATTACGAAATCATTTATGACAATTCAATTTTTTTATAAAGACATTTAAGCTTTTTTTGTAAAATGTCTCGTTGCAAAGGTTATACATGTGCTTAATGCTTAATATTATAATTAACAATTGTAATCTCTTTTCTCGGGAGTGGGTGGGTGTGGGTATGATTGACGGAAGTATACAAGGCCCACACGCACACCCACACCTACATCAAACATTTTTTCCTCTACTTTCAAGGAGAAAACCTATAATTTATCGAAGATATGGTTCAGTAGAAGTCAAATGATTATTCTAAATAGTTTTACAAAACAAGTAAACTAAATTTCACATACTTCTTTAACAATATCTCGAATAATTGTTAAATAGATTTCTTTATATATTTCATTGACGATATCATGTGATAAATATTTTTTGTTATCAATCCAATCTTTCAAACAATCTTGGTCAATACTTCGAAGTTTTACTAGTTGAATCAAATTACAGTTTTCATCCGACTGACCACGTAGAGCAAGTCCTTGGCGAAGTAAATACATAATAGATGAGATTT
>CAJNOI010001423.1:0-15253 GCA_905250115.1 Adineta steineri | reverse complement strand
GTTAAATTTGACATTTCTTACATTTTTTCAAGGTAAGATACTATTTGTTAGTTTGGATGAAAGAATTTCTATATCGATAAATTCAATGACATATTCGAGGTTAACACATGCATTTTCTTTTTTTTTATTTCTACACATACAAAAAAAAACGAGAAATGAAACATACAATTGAAAATGCTTTGTTATTTTTTCTAATAGTTTACTAATAAAGTATAGGTTATCGGGTATTTATAAATGCTCCACTTCATTCATTTGTGCACTTTACCATGGTATCATATATAAGATTGGCGAAAATAGATGAAAGAAGAAGCATGTTACAAGAAAAAAGAGAGAAAAAAAAAAAGAAAAAGGACACGAACAATCGTTACACATTCTTCTCAACATCCTCTCCTCCCTTTTTCTCCGTCGAACATAAGCAATCAACCTACCGACGGATTCTGTAATGTTGTGATGATGAATGTAACACATACGATGATATTTAGTCTTCGACATTCTGACACTCTTATGTCGCTAAATCAATCTATCTATATTCTGTTTTTATTCTTATTCTTTTTTTTATAATTAATTATAACAAATTTTATTAGATAGATCATCTGTTTTTATGTAGAAATAATATGTTTTGGAAGAAGAAGAAGAAGAAAAAACATTAACAAGGTTACATTCAAGTTCTATTGTCTTTCTTTAGGAACATGGGACACTTTTATGATATTAAATATTAATTTTTCTAAGATAAAAAAGAAATAGAAAAGAAATAATAATAACAAACAAAAACCTAAAATCATATTTTCTTACTTTAGTAAGAAAAACAATATAGAAAACTATGCTTCAATCAGTTAGTCATTTATCATGCATTGAATATCTGAATGTACTATTGATCTTTCTCTATATTCAATCATTATTGCTGATAATAACAAAAGCAAGAAAATGAATAATCGTTCGCCCGGCTGATTCCTTGTCTATAAGATAGGCAAAAGAAAATAATGTAGGTGTAATGGTCGCACGATAAACTAATCCGATCAGTTTGAACATAGAGGGCGTTGCTTTTTCTTTAAATAAAAAATATGTTTATTATTACGAATGTTATTTCTATGTATAGGTGGCCGATTACGCATATAATATTTTTATTCTTAAATCAGTCTAATTATTTTTATTAAGAAAAGTTTAACTTAAGGCTAAATTTTACGGTTCGTTTGTCTAAGTAATATATCATTTATATTATACCTAATGGCTCTATTCATATTTTATAATAACTGTGTCTTCATCAATAAAATTAACTTAATTAAATGTTACTAGAGATGACTTATTAGAGAAAACAAATAATGTAACATCTGGTAAGTTATAAAGATAGATTATAACTAATATATATATAAATGTTTATGAATTATTTACTCATTAAAAAGAAAAAATATCAGAATTGAATTATACTAAAAATAACAAATTCAACTTGTGTATATCACTTCAGAGACAAATTTTTTTGCATTGATTCATTTGAGAATATGATTCAACGTCAATAGTATTTTATGCATAAATTATTCTACATAGAAACATTAACTCCTAATGGTTAATCTAAAAAAAAGTAATAAAGAATAATCTTTATTTTTGTCGATGAAATATTATGATAAATCATATATTTAAACAACGCTTTTCTTTTTTAATTATCATCATATATTAAAATATGTTTGCCTTCCGTACATATTTATTTTTAACAAGCTACTTATTTTATTTTTTTAATTACACATTGTTACATCCGAAAAGTAGACTGCTTACTTAAGAAAATCAACAGAGCAAATAATTCGAGAGAGTAAAAAAAAATCCTTAACATTTCATTATTATAATTTTCGTATACATATATATATTTATATATATATACAAAATAAAGATGGATGTATTTTAGCTATTTATTTACTTATCCCTAATACAAGTTCATCCATCTTATTCTTATATATTTCTTCTATAGATATAAATATCTATGTTATCTTGAGAAACTTTCATCGACAAGCTATACTTGATGAATGATAAATTTGGCAGAAAATCTATATTATATATCGACTGTTAATTGCATATCTTTTTTTGCTATACATATCGTTTCGTTTGGGTCACGTATCATATTAAAAAAAATTCAATCAATATCTATCAATGACTTAAATACAAATATTCATTCTTTTTAAATAATTTTTTTTGTATACTCTAAATTAAACATGTAAACAATGACTAACAATTTTAATAGATATTTTTCATATTTCTCTTGAGATAACCCATTTATATGAATTTTTTATTATTTCGTACATAATACTAGGCTAATTAATGATAAAAACAATTCTATTGTAAAATCTTGTAGACCGTACTAAATGCTTCTATGTGTCAATCACTCATATATATTCACATTGTGATGATGCAAAACTCATATACTCATTAACCACTATGATAGAAACTAAGGAAAACATTGATAGTAATATTTTTATTATGAAAGAATGTACTTGAACTACTTTGAGAGAAGCAATGATAATGGATTTCATATGTAAGTCTAAGAGCACAGTAAAGAAACGAGTGCTTTTTCGTTTTTATAATAAAACTTTTTCGTTGTTCTGTATCACTTAACGAGATTTTATTTTCTAAGAAATCATTATTACACAAAATATTTATCTTACAATCTTTTGGTTTTACATACGATTTTCTTGCTAATAATAATAATAAAAAAACAAAGATGTAAGAATTCCTTTTGAATAACAGTTTTCCCAATGTCTAATATGACGCATTCAATAATATATTATATATATCAATTATTTTCTTGCTTATATTCTCTAGGCAACTTATTTACTAATTATTATTATAGACTTATTCTTATTTTTATTGTTTTCATACGCGTACAATTTTAGAAAATCGATCGTCATCATCATCCAACTCACGTGATTAATTGGACCATGAAGTTATACAATTTTTTTAATCTAGAAAAAGTTATGACTATTCAAAGTTTATTATTCAATGTAAATGATATAAAAATGATCTACATCGATTTCGAATGATGATATATATGCATCTGGTTAAAAATGCATTCAATGTTAATTGATAAACTGGAAAAGGAATTTGCCATGCAATAACAACTAAGATACAATACATAAATATACTAACAAAGATATTTTTCTCGAGAAATGAAATGAGGCATTTTGTCATTAGAAGAACAACCTATATAGTAATGTATTAATAGTTAGGATGCTTTTCATATTATTGATGGGGCATTTCAACCTTACGGAAATACAGATGACATTTATTTAGAGTATTAATATAATATATGATGAGATTTCTATGATTACAATCAGATAGTTGTTGTAGATTTATTTCTATAATAGTTGAAGTATTACCAAGGTTAAATAATAAGCAAATTAACTATAAATAACTTTCGGAGATGCATACTATTGTATACATATTAGTAGAAACAAATATTTAATTAAATATTTTGCCTATTTGAAAAAAAAGAACGACCTGAAAGTACAGTATAAAACTGATACATACCTTTTTTGACAATAAATGTTTTTGACAAGTGAAAAAAGTTAATTTTCCCTGGAAGTGCACCTACCTCAAGTGAACACTTTTTATATCGGTCTCGATGGTGTTCATACAAGAGAAAAGTTTTATTTTATTATTATCGTATTGTTTCCGTAGGAGACATATTCAATATATCAAATATAAACTCGTCTTTTTTTGTCCACATTAAATTAATTTCATAAAATTTCAATTAGTTTTATATAACATTTTAATAGAGGAGACTGTAGAAAACATTATCAGATTCTACAGTGATGACATACATATCTCTGTCAATTCGATGATCATCATTATTAAATATATACATATGTCATGTATAGTTCTGCAGCTGTTTGTCTATATATATATAGATGACAATGGTACTCAAAGACCTGGTCTTTTTGTTTACAATATGCTATAGTAATATAATCATAATTGTACATTTTGTTAAATCAATATTGCAACAATTATTTTACATAAAATCCCTCCTGTATATAAGTATAGTTTAAAATATGTACTATAAATGTCTCTATTAATTTTCTCTCAATATACAATATAAACAAAAATACTATTAGAAATTACCCATGATGTTATGTGTTTCTAACAATAGTATAGCCAAGAGAAAGAATAGAATTATAAAATGTCAAACGGGAGATCTGATAAACAAGTGATTTATGAATATAAACTAAGGTTTATATACGAAAGTAAATGAAGCAAATGATAAAGTTAGATAATAATTCTTACACTTCATCAACAACAAATTGACACTTTCGATGATAATTTTCTTCATAAAAATTCATGTCAAATAAAACAAGATATGTACAATATTGAATGATTGAAATATGAATTATCAATCCAGCTGCAGAATGTTTTCTCAGCTGTCATATAGAACTTGTTGTTTTTGCTGTGGAAGCTTATTATTAGCAAATGCACTCAATGAAATTAGAATAGACACGCTATCATAGCCTTAGGATTTATTATCTGATCCTCTTAACAGTATGAAGTTAAATACAATCGACATGTATTTATCCAACGTAGAAAATTGTTCGTTTTTTTTCTTCATAAAAAGAAATTATTTAATTAGAAGAAGTGTTGATATTTATGACATTGACAAGATAATCATTATACAGAATATATATATATATATTCTTTATATTTATTTCTTCATAAACAAATAAAAATGAAAATTAGTTTCATTTACTTTTAATAACAGAAAAAGAGATAATATAAACTTATCAATTAACAATTATGATACATATTAATATATGACTAACGTAATTAGATATTAAATATCTATATCTTAATACACAGCTAGATTTTTTGTTGTATTGATACACGAGTATCGTTAACCAATAAAAACTATGAAAGAAAAAACTACTTAACTTTTTATTATGTTCGAAAAAGAAGAAAAGGTACTCTATCAATTAATAATAACTATTGTAAATATTCAGAATATTTTCTCTTTTTTTTATGTTTAAAAGAAATATGATGCTTAGCATGCATGCACACAACTTCATCATGTATCTCAATGGGGAGTTTTCTTAGAAAAATTGTTACATATTACTTATTCTATGTTTAGTTTGAGCACGCATCTTGTCATACAATGACATTTGATATGTATGCACGAGTAACGAATCCAAATACAGCAATATCAATAGTCTGTTAGCGCAACATCATAGATAAGGAGGGGATCCGTCTTATCTCTCTCTCTCTCTCCCGTCTTCTCTTTCTCTTCCTCTCTGTTTCTTCAGAACTAGGATATATATGTGTGGTGCATGCACAAGCAGTCAAAAGCAAACAAACTACTACTGTCACAATGCTGTCGCCTAAACTTGGAGCTCGACGCGCTATTTGTATCTCTCGCTTTTCTCACCCGGAATTCCGTTCTCTATCCTACTAACGTCGATGTGTTTTGTGTCCTCTATTACTTCTTCTTCTTCTTCTTCTTCATCATCATCATCTTCGTCCTTCTTTCTTTCTTTCTTCTTCTTCTTCTACTTTTTCTTCGTCTTTTACTTGCTTCCATTTGATAGCGTCACCCAAAAAGCTGTTCGTTTGTAGAGAAAACTCGATTCTTCTTTCTCGCGTATATTTTACCATTACTTCTCGTGTCAGGCATGCGTACATTGATGTTGTTGTCATTAAGAGTTCGTCGTTCGTTATGACTCTTTTCTCGCTAATTTTACACTATATGTAGCCTATCATTCTAATCGTGTTGAACGATCAATTGAACACGAATACAAGTGTTAATAATAGTTTTTCTGTCTCATTTTTTTTCCTTTAGACTCATTTTTTTCATGTTTATTATGATTATTATATATCATATTCTCTGAATAGATATGAGAAAAAGTAGATAAAATAAATGACATTAATAACAAATAATTTTTCTGTAGTTCAATGACAGGTGAAAGTAGAATGATTATTTTTTCTCTGTTTATTATATATCATAGTAAATAAAAAACGAAGAAGAAGAAGAAGAAGGAGGGCGGTACTACAACAACTAGGCGTTAGGCACCGGAAACAAGATAGCAATGATTTGTTTTTCCTGTCATACTACATCTTTTTTTTGCATCGTGATAGATAGATGATCATCATCATTATTATCTTTTCCCTAATACTTGTTAATCTTAAACTCTTATTTTTTGATTTTTAGATGGACAAGCCGTTATTATTCATATTACTATGATTTGTTTGAACAAAATAATACCAACTTATCATGCAAATAGCAGTTATCGTCGAATTTTTAGTTTTATTTCTTCTTTCAACTAATCGTCGTCGTGGTTCAATAATTTTAGTTCAAGCTGATTCAGCATCATGTCGTAAACAAGTCGAATGTTTTATATGTGATTCACGAGAAATTCAAGAATGTGAAGATTCAAGAAATTTTTCACAAGTACAAATTCCTACGCGTTTATGCGATGATTATTGTTTAAAAATGTGGACACGTGAAAATGATAGTATAACAGGAGATAATAAATCAAGTGCATTACGTTATGTAAGACGTGATTGTCATAAAATATTTCATTATCATATAAAAAAAAGCTGAAACATGTTATAAGCATAAAAAACATCGAACTGATTCTCTATGTTTATGTGGATCGGATCGATGTAATTCAGCTATGAATTATAAACAACAACAACAACAACGAACGTATTGGATTTTTTTCATTTTTTTCTATTTTTTATTGTATTGATGAGTGTGTTTTGTTTTTGGTGATGAGTATCTTTTAAATTTTAATAGTCCGATCATAATATGCTTGAATGTCTTGTACAAAAGAAAAAGAAAGAGAAATCATGTTTTGAAAGATATTGAGACGAGAAAAGAAAAAAAAGAAAATTTCGTGTCTTTTTTTTTTTTGGTTAATACAACTATTTATTCGAAGTTGTCCATTGAATAGTTTGACTTGATTGAGATAACATATCCAAATCAAGACCATAGATAAGTAAAATCTATTTTGATAGAAAAAAAAAGAAAATTTTTTATATAGGTCAAAAGAACAAATTTTATTTTTACCTGATCAGGAATATTATAAAGATAATTCGAATAAGATTTTCCATTAATAATTACATTGTTAACAGAAGTATTTACTCCAAGTATTTTAATAAGATCTAAACGCATTGCAGACTCTTTGTAATTTGAAACAAGTATATTAATTGTTAATTTATTCTAAAAATTTGAAATTCTATATGTATAATGAATAATTAATAATGTTTTTTATATTTATTTCTATCTCAATAACCAATATGTATGTATCAACAAGAAATATTGTTAGAAAAACATGTTATTCTTTTGATTCAATTTACTGTAAACTAGATTTTCTAAATTCAATATGAGAATCGTGTTAGATCGATATATAACTAATGATTATCTAGTAGAAGTTTTTAGGAATTAATTACAGATCAGTTATTCATAGAAAATAATGATTTTGTTGCTTACAGAGTTAGTTAATGAGAATTCCAGATAATTATATGTTTGTGTTTCTATTGAATCTGAATTACAAAACAAGATTAGTAATTATTTATAAGAAAACAAAGAAGAAGAAGAAGAAGAAGAAAAAAATTTACCAATTGAATCACCATCATCCCAAAATAAATTTCCACTTGCATTACCAAATTGAGATGGTGCAACAACTAATGTAAATGGATTACCACGTCCAAGAACTAAATTATCACCGGGTATTTGCATTGGAATAATAAAACCACCACGTAGATGTACATTTATTTTTGATATGGGTGCATCCAAATCAGTAAATAATCCGACATTCGATAATTTAACACCTAACGGAAATTCATACCAAACATCTTGAGGAATATATGCATGAACAGAGTTAGATTCCTAATGAGAAAAATATAAATTAAATTTTCGAATATATTTTTTATCATAAAATTACGGGTAATAAATTTGGAGAAATAAGAAGAGCACGACCAATTAGAAATTGTTGATCAATATTATAAGTATTTTTATCATTTAGATATCTAAAGTAAATAAATAAAAAGTTTTTATGAATATTCTATATAATACTGAATATATAGACTCAGAAAAAAGTGGTTGGACAATTGTTCTAGATTTCGATGATGCTTCATAGTGCAATGTATACCAAAATGGTATTAATGAATATCTCATTAATAATGCTTGTTTCATTATTTGTTGAACTTCCCATGAAAATGATGCAGGATCTTGATCCTAATCAATATTATTCGAAATATTTCTTGAATAGAATATGTTTGATATGAGATATAAATAGTTACTTTTTGTCCGAGAGAATTGTGATTTCTCATGAATGGATAAAAGGCACCTAACTGCATCCATCTGACACATAATTCTTCGGTAGTATCAAGCAGAAAACCGCAAATATCAGCACC
The DNA here is from genome assembly GCA_905250115.1 of Adineta steineri. Taxonomy (NCBI): domain Eukaryota; kingdom Metazoa; phylum Rotifera; class Eurotatoria; order Adinetida; family Adinetidae; genus Adineta; species Adineta steineri. The sequence goes on along the minus strand of CAJNOI010001423.1, from coordinate 6,871 downwards.
CACATGTGTTATACCAAACATATTAAAATTGAGAATAGCTACAAAAACAATTTTTTTTAAAATAAAAAATTATATATTGTCATAGACGAACCTGGAATTGAAAAGTACATATCAATAAATGTAGCTTGGTTATCACCAGTCCAATGTGCCGTATAGCGACCTGAACCAGCAAATGTTGAACGAGATAAAACAAATGGTCGTTTTTTACGAATAGTTCTCAATGCTCTATAATATACAAATATTATTTATATAAACAAATTATATTAGAAAATATCTTTACATATTTGTTGCTTGTGCTTCAAAATAACCGTACATACTATGTAAATTATAGTGGGACGATAAGAGCTGTTGAGCAGACGGACATAACGTTTTAGCACTAAGCGCATCACCATGTACATCTATGAATAATAATAATATTCATATATTTGTATTTCTTAGAAAAAAAATTAATTCCATACGAGGAGTGAATGGTGGATTATCTAATGAATTATCAGTACATCCATCTTGTGATCCATCGACGAAACTAGATGGTTCATTCATATCCTAAGGATAAAATATATAATGTAACATAATGAAAGAAAATTAGCAGCAATCATTCTTACAATCCACATGCCATCAAATGGTATGACTTCATGGAAAGCCGAAGCTATATCTGTCCACCATTCAATTGTTTCAGGATTGGTAAAATCAGGAAATGCTGTAATACCTGGCCAAACCTTTCGAAAGCATAATAATAATTAAAAGATATTAAATACAGAAATTTCGTCATACTTTTCCAAAAATTAGTTCAGTTGAATTAAATTTGGTCATAAATACACCTCGTTTCAATCCTTCATCATATGGTATATAAGAACCAGCTGATTGTGTTGAACTAATACCTGGATCAATTATATTTACATAGTGTATTCCATCAGCTTGTAATGCACGAACATATCCAGGAAGTCCATGAAAATGTTCACTATCATAAGTGAAGTCAAGATAGGAGGACATTGCATCAATATCTGTCCATTGAACATCGATTGGAAAATTTGCACTTTGCATTCTCTGCAAAATAATGTATTAATCATAAACTTTTTACAGAAAGAAATTACTTCGAGAGTCGATATCATATTTTCAATATTATTATATCCCCAACGGCAAAGATGAAATCCAAGTGACCAAAATGGTGGCATTGTCGGTTTCTAAGATAATACATTCTCAAGTATTTACATAGTTATTAAGTTATTCTTACTCCAATAACATCCCAATATTGTTCGATGACATTCTCAACAGTTGGTCCTGTAAAAATATATAGATCAATAATACCGCCAATAGTTGTGTAAGTTATAGCAGGTAAAGGTTGAAGATCAATATCCATTGCATTTGAATTAAGAAAAAATTGTCCATGAACATGAGTTTGATTGTCTGGTGTACGTTCAAGATTGATGTGAAATGGATGAACACCTAAAACAATGTTTTATATATCACTTGAAAGTACAAAGATTATAAACCATAGAGATTTATATTTTCCATTGGTGGAAAATCGCGACTATAGAATGTCAATCTTTTCCATTCATTTGTTACATTGATTAACAATGGTTGCTGATGTTCGCCAAGGCCATATAATAATGGAGTTGATAATCGTGTAGAAAATTTGATGAATTGATCAGCAAAAATAAGTGGAGCTACACTTGAATCAAATCTATTGAACAAATAAACAAACACAATCACATTTTACTTAAAAAAAACTAACAAAGAAATAATATCAGAAGTATTATTGAATTCATGACATTATCTCTTTGTTAATAATAACCTTTATCTAGACTTACAATGTTACACCTGTTGATTTTCGAGTGACAAGTATTGCAAATGGTTTTTTACCAAATCTTATCTCATAATCAGTATTATTAGCTCTTTTCTCCACTACAGGTACTTGAAGTGGAACTTCATATCGTTTATTAACTGAATCATAGATGCGAATACGAAATCTTTCTTGTGTTTCATAGATAAGATCAACTGTTAGATTAAGAATATCATGTGGCATATAAGTTGTTTGTGATTTTTGTATACGAATTCGTTGACCAAAATCCGTTGTTTCATTTGATATTATCTCATAAGTGGGAAAATCGGTTGGATAATAACAAAAAGGTATTCCAGTTAACCGTTTATCTGTATAATTTGTTTGTTCAATTGGTAATCTCCAACAACAATTTCGTTCTAGACATTTTTCTTTCGATGACTCTTTTTCTGGATAACAATCAAATCGTTGTACATGTGGACTTATTTCGCATTGTTGAGCAAATATACACCAAACAAAACATAGCACTATAAAATTTATCACTAATGTTAAGTTTGTCATCCAAATAATTACTAAATTTATCTACAATAAACTTTATATAAAAAGATTTCGTTATTATCAAATTAATTAAAACAAATATTTATTATTTCTATCATTATATTCACTCGAAATTACTTATGTAAAAAAAGACTTAACAATTTCATTAAAACATAAAAATAAAATCAATCAATTATAGTTTGAAAGACAAAGATAAATGCACATTTATAACAAATATATTGGAATGAACTAATTACTTATTTATCTCTATTGTTATGACTAAGTCGAAGTTGTCCATTTAATAATTTGACTAGATTCAACTAATATATTCATATCAAGACCATGAATAATTAAAATCTATTTAAATAATAAAAAGAAAATTCGACACTTAATAGATATCTAATTGTATTAAGTTAATTATTTACTTGATCAAAAATACTGTAAGTGTAATTTGGATACACTTTTCCATTGACTGTTACCTGAGTTACGGGTTTGCTTACTCCTAGAACTTTTATAAGATCCAAACGCATTGGAGAATCTTTATAGTTTGTACTAAGAGGGTCAATCGTCAACGTATTCTATAATTTACCAATCATAAATAGCTATTGATTACAATGCATTGTCTACTTACCGAAGTTGTTAAAGTAAATTCAAAATAATTGTATGTATTTGTTCCAATCGAATCTGAATAATGAAAATAGATAAAAGAAAAAGAAAGAAAAATAAAATCTACCAATTGAATCACCATCATCCCAAAATAAATTTCCACTTGCATTACCAAATTGAGATGGTGCGACAAGTAACGAAAATGGATTACCACGTCCAAGAATTAAATTAGCACCTGGTGTTTGCATTGGAATAATAAAACCGCCACGAACATGAACATTAATTTTTGATATTGGTGCATTTAATGTAATGAATTGTCCAACAGTTTCTATTTCTACACCTGATGAAAACTCATACCAAACATCTTGTGGTATATAAACATCAACAGTATTTGTTTGCTAAATAATTATGAAATTGTTTTCTTCAGACATTTTGGTGTTTTAGACATAATTACTTACTGAAACTAAATTCGGAGAAATAAGAAGAGCACGGCCAATTAAAAACTGTTGATCAATATTATAAGTATTTTTATCATTTAAATATCTAAATCGATAAATCGTCTTCCCTCGTATATATATATATATATAAATACTAGAAAATATTATACTCGAAAAAAAGTGGTTGTATAATAGTTTTAGAGTTCATTGATGCTTCATAATGCAATGTATACCAAAATGGTATAAATGAATATCTCATTAATAATGCTTGTTTCATTATCTGTTGAGCTTCCCATGAAAATGACGCAGGATCTTGATCCTAATGGGTTTTTTATATGAAAAAGATGAGAATAAACTATTTTATATGTTCAAGAAAGTTTACTTTCTGTCCAAGATCATTATGATTTCTCATAAATGGATAAAAGGCACCTAATTGCATCCATCTTGTACATAATTCTTCAGTTGTATCTAATCCAAATCCACAAATATCAGCACCCACATGTGTTATACCAAACATATTGAAACTAAGAATTGCTAAAGTCAAAATAAGATTTTTGCAATTCTATAGAATGAAATTTTGCTTTGTTTTAAACAATACGAACCTGGTATAGAATAGTACATATCTTGAAAGCTTGCTCGATTATCACCAGTCCAATGTGCAGCGAATTGTCCTGAACCGGCAAATGTCGAACGTGATAAAACAAATGGTCGTTTTTTACGAATAGTTTTCAATGCTCTATTCAATATGTATATCGATATACATATATATTTAAATCAAAAAATATGCTTACGTATTCGTAACTTGTGACTCGAAATAACCGAACATACTATGTAAATTATAATGAAATGATAGATAATGTTGAGAAGATGGGCATAATGATTTTGAACTAAGATTATTACCAAGTACATCTATATATATATAAACTTCACATTCTCATAAAAAAAATTCTTGTAAAAAAATTTCATACGAGGAACATAGGGTGGATTATCTAGAGCATTTGCTGTACATCCATCATGTGATCCATCGACAAAATTTGATGGTTCATTCATATCCTGCACAGTAAATGTAATAAAAAACAATCAGAGATAATTAGTAACAAACATCCATACGATCCATAGGCCATCAAATGGAATGCTTTCATAAAATGCTGTAGCCATTCTTGTCCACCATTCAACTGCATTAGGATGTGTAAAATCAGCAAACACCGTTCTACCAGCCCAACCCTTTTCAAATTAAACTAAATTTATATCATTATTAACAATAAAATAATAAATTTACCTCTCCAACTAGTGGATCCGTTGAATTATATTTTGTAACAAAAATTTCACGATTTATTCCATCGTCATAGGGTGGATAGGAACCAGATGGTTGTGTTGAACTAATACTTGGATCAAGTCTATTTACATAATGTTTTCCTTCAGATTGTAATCCACGAACAAGTCCAGGAAGACCCTGAAATCTTTCTCGATCATAGGTAAAATCAAGAGAAGATGACATGACATCGATATCTGTCCATTGAACATCATATGGAAACTCAGCATCATGCATTCTCTATTTTAAAGTAATCATACAAAATACATTTTTTCTTTTTATTCTTTATCATATTTTACTTTGATAGTTTCCCATAAATTCTCAAATGTACTATATCCAAAACGAGAAAGATGAAATCCAAGTGACCAAAATGGTGGCATTGCTGGTTTCTAAAAAGGATAGATCCTCAAGTATATATATATATATATATATATATATAAGTATTATGTTGTTCTTACTCCAATGACAGCCCAATATTGTTCGATGACATTCTCGACTGTTGGTCCTGTAAAAATATATAAATCAATGATACCACCAATCGTTGTATAAGTTATAGCAGGTAACGGTTGAAGATCAATATCCATTGCATTTGAATTAAGAAAGAACTGTCCATGAACATGAGTTTGATTATCTGGTGTACGTTCAAGATTGATGTGAAATGGATGAACACCTATACAAACATATAATATATTTCATTTAAATTTATCATTCAAGACAAAAGGAATACGAACCATAGAGATTAATGTTTTCCACTGGTGGAAAATCACGACTATAAAATGTCAATCGTTTCCATTCAGCCGATACATTGATTAATAATGGCTGTCGATGTTCACCAAGACCGTACACCAATGGACTTGACAGTCTTGTAGAAAGTTTCATATATTGATCAGCAAAAATAAGTGGAGCTATACTTGAATCAAATCTAATTAAAACAAAGGATTATCAATTATATTAATATTGTGAGATATGAAAGTTATAAGACTGATGATGCAATTTCAAACTTACAATACTACACCTGTTGATTTCCGTGTGACAAGTATTGCAAATGGTTTTGCACTAAATGTTATTTCATAATCAGTATCAGTAGCTCTTTTCTCCACTACAGGTACTTGAAGTGGAACTTCATATCGTCTATAAATTGTATCGTAGATTCGAATACGAAATCTTTCTTGTGTTTCATAGATAAGATCAACTGTTAGATTAAGAATATCATGTGGCATATAAGTTGTTTGTAATTTTTGTATACGAATTCGTTGACCAAAATCAGTTGTTTCATTTGATATTATTTCATAAGTTGGAAAATCTGTTGGAAAGTAACAATATGGAACAGTTGCATTAGTTTGTGGGATTGGTGGTCGCCAACAACATTTTCTTGTTTCACATGTTGCTTCTGTGGGATTATTCTCTGGATGACAATTAAAACGAGCTGCATTGGAAGTTTGCTCACATTGTTGTGCATATGAATAGGATATAATATATAGAATTGTAAATTTTATCACTAATGATGAATATATCATCCCTCTGTATATAAAACTTATCTACAATGAAAATATTATTTGTTTTTAATCAGAGCTTTACTGTGTCTTTTAAAAATCTCATTGATCTCAATGTCGCAATTGTACGAAATACTTATCAAATTTTTATAATAAATATGGCATATATAAGATATTATATCCAAAATGAGTCAATATAATCACATCAGTTTACAGAATATTCAAATGATTATCTAAAAATAGATAAAAGTCATTAAATCAATATTTTTATGTCATTGAGAAATATGAATAAAACACAATTCTAAATTTATTCGTGTAATAAAGAAGATCATTACTGCGTTGCTATTCATTCTATTGTATGACTAATGTCAGCTAGCATATTTAAATATATATATCATCAAAGATATTGTATAGAGAGAACATACTAATTGAAGTACCATCATCCTAAGATAAATCTTCACTAGTAGTACCATATTAAGATTGAACAACTAGTGATGACAATGTATTACTGCATCCAGTGTTTGTATTGGTCTATGTGTATCAACAAATTGTCTTAATGATGCTAATCATACACCCGATAGAAACTTTATATCATACATTTTCTATTATAAAATAATCATACTGATGGTTGTCCACAAATTCTCAAATATATTATATCCAAGTGACTAGAATGGTGGCATTGTTGGTTTCTAAGAGAATACATTCTCAA